>PVIU01002980.1:33348-156601 GCA_004026605.1 Ondatra zibethicus
AATGTCTAGTTTCTTGAGTTCTTTGTATATTTTGGAGATCAGACCTTTGTCTGATGTGGGGTCAGTGAAGATCTTCTCCCATTCAGTAGGTTGCCTTTTTGTCTTAATGACTGTGTCTTTTGCTTTACAGAAGCTTCTCAGTTTCAGGAGGTCCCATTTGTTCATTGTTGCTCTTATTGTCTGTGCCCTTGGGGTTTTATACAAGAACTCGTCTCCAGTTCCCACGTACTGCAGGCTACTTCCCACTTTTTCCTCTATCAGGTTCAGAGTGGTTAGATTTATGTTGAGGTCTTTAATCCATTTGGACTTGAGTTTTGTGCAGGGTGACAGATAAGGGTCTAATTTCATTCTCCTACATGTTGACATCCAGTTATGCCAGCACCATTTGTTGAAGATGCTTTCATTTTTCCATTGTATAATTTTAGCCTCTTTGTCAAATATGAGGTGTTCATATGTTTGTGGATTAATATCTGGGTCTTCAATTCAATTCCATTGGTCAACATCTCTGTTTTTATGCCAATACCAAGCTGTTTTCATTACTGTAGCTCTGTAATAGAGTTTGAAGTCTTAAGACACCTGGTTTACCTTTCTTCTATTTTGTATTCTTGGCTGTAGTTTCTAAACTTTCATGGAAAAATAAATATTAAAGCAACAGAATTTTAAGGTTTCAGGCTAATTTCATGCTCAGACATACTGTGAGTGTCTGGTCATTAGCAATCCTAGCTACAGGGGCTTCAGGTCATATTAGTAGTAGACTTTCCTAGATTATTTTGGGCTAGAATCAATTGCTAGCATGTTACTAAGAATTAATCTTGAGCAAATAAAATATATTTATAGTTTCTGTTCTATTGTGGTGATGAAACAACCTTTTCAAGGCAACTTACAAAAAGAACCATTTAACTGGGGGCTTGCTTATGATTTCCAAGTTAGTCCATGACTATCCCAGTGGCAAAGGTGGTGGCAGACAGGTAAGCATGGTGTTGAAGCATCACCTCCTGATGTGCAGGCAACATTCAGAGTGAGAAAGATTGGGGCAAGACGTGGCCTGATATTGGCTTTTGAAATTTCCAAGTCTGTCAGCTGTGGCACATGTCTTCCAGTAATGCCACAACCACTGCAACAAGGGCACACCTCACAGTCCTTCCTGAAACAGTTCTACCAGCTAGGGACCACACATGAAGTATATGGGCATGTGAAGGTCATTCTCATTAAAATCACTGCTTATGCACATGTGGGTGTCTTTTGTCCTTATGTTTTGTTTTTTGAGACAGATTCTTTCTCTGTAGTCTAGGCTGGCTGGAACTCAGCCTGCAACTTCAAATTCCCTATGATCTTTTCTCCTTAGCCTCTTGCTGCCATGGTTACAGGATGCGCTGCCATACTTAGCTCTATGCTATGATTTTATTTACTTTCAGAATATCATTTTCTTTAAATTTCCATTGACTAGCAGTGCCTTTCAGGAGTCTTGGGTTGTTGTCAGCCACAATGATGAACTGCCTGTTAACTGGAGGACTCTGGGTAATGGTGAAACTTCCTGTGAACTGGAGGACTCTGGGTTTCATTTAAACAGTTGTTCTCAACCTGTGTGTTGTGACCCCTTGGGGGAGTCGAGCAGTTCTTTCTCGGGGGTCACCTAAGACCATGTGCATATCACATATTTACTGGAAGGTTGAGAACCACTGATCTAAACCCAGTCACTGTGAATTGTGGAAACTTGGCCTCTGAGCAACCAGAAAAGACTGAGTACCTGGAAACAAGCCAACATATTACTCTCACTTTTCCTACTCCTAGGTCTCTGAATACTTTTTATATTTTATCAACATATTCACATTTATTTGACAGGCACTATAATTAGTGAAGAAGATGCTGAACACATGACCCATTACACTGAGAGAAATAAAAGTTTATAAATAACTCAGACCAAGAAAGACAAATGATTCAAGTTCTCTCTCATATGTAGATGCTAGTGTAGGATCTTTAGATCTTTGTGCTTAACCTGAAGCACTTGTAGAAGTCATGGAACTAGAAAGGGGCTAATGGGGGTTTGTAATTGTAAGGGACAGAAGAAGCCAACAGTATTTCACTTTAATTGAACTTAATGGATTTTCATAGAATATACTTTTAAGCTGTGTTACTTCTGTTTATGCTGTGGAACTTTTGTTTAACAATGTAATGATGTGTTGCTTTTGTTTACGCTGCATTTAACTCTGTGAAGCTGTGATTCTTTGCCTGTCTAAAACACCTGATGGTCTAAAAAAGAGCCGAGTGGCCAATAGCAAGGCAGGAGAAAGAATAGGCAGGGCTGGCAGGTGGAGAGTATAAATAGAAGGAGAAATAGAGGAAGAGGGCCTAGCATCCAGTGAACAAGGGCAGAAGGATGTCAACTGCCAGCCACCCAGCCACCCAGCCACCCAGCCAGTCATGGAGTAAGAGTGGAAGTAAGATATACAGAAGTAAGACAAAGAAAAATCTCAGAGGCAAAAGGTAGATGGGAAAATTTAAGAAAAGCTGGCTAGAAACAAGCCAAGCTAAGACTGGGCTTTTATAAGTAATAATAAACCTCCTTGTGTGTTTACTTGGAAGCTAGGTGGCAGAGCCCCGAAAGAACAAAGAGCCAAATAGCAAAGAGTAAAACAACCAACAGCAATGGATCAGTGTTAAAAAAAACTATGAAATCTCAGTTATATCAAGTTTAGTTATATTACTAAAATATCACTCAATAAAAATTATATTAAAATATATGTATGTACTTAACAAAAAGATAGGCAAGTAAATAGACCGAAAAGTTTTATCTCACTTTTAAAAAGTCCATTTACTGAAAATTTTCACATCATAAAGTCTGTTCAAACATTTCACTGTTAATTCTTGATATGCTACAGTTCATCTTCAGAACGACATGCTATTACAGAATCAGAACCTGCAATCTAAGCAATTCATGCATTAATAAAATACTCTAATATTACCTAAATTTTTTTAAAAGGCTATAAAATTGACTCTAAGAATTTAATCCCAACATTGCTTTCATTAAAGTCTGCACTAACATTTTGCATGTAGAAGTACTACTTTATGTGAAACTCTGCATGTTTTAAGTGGATACAGTTATATTTTAAATATTACAAAATATAATTGTTGCGTTAACTCCTTGTCTGTATGCATATATTTCAGAGAATAAAGACTTTAGAATCAGAACAGCATTATCATAAACTCTTCATGCAGAATCTAGGATCTTTGTATGTTTGCTTACATGTGGTCTTCTGCACCCATGACAGAAAATCATGACAAAATTATGAAGAGTTAGAGAACATTAGATCTCCATGAAGCCTTAGAATAATCTAGATTGACTCTTTACAACAAAAATCAGTCTTCATATATGAAATTAAATTGACTTCCCCTCTGCAGGGAGGGACATAAAAGAAATCCAGGTCTTTCTAATGATTGTCCAAACATCTATCTCTCAATTACGACATTTAGATTCATTTGTTATTTGGTTAAGTTTTATCACAAATCTTTCCTCCAAGATTCCTAACTTCTTATAAATAGCATGGATACTCACCTTACTATTCATGTGACACCTGGGAGCCTGATTAATTCATGTGTTTTCTCTGGCCACATCCAACAGATATTTCTATAACTGCTCCTTCTACAATGTATGTAAGTACTCAAATCTGGAAGAAGAGCTGAAACCATATGAACTAATATAACTTGCTATTCTTATTGAAAATGAATGGTTCTGGTTTAACATTTATAAGATTTAATTTTTTCAATTTTATGAAGGTCAACTATTTCTTGGGGAAGCCAGTTCATGTGAGAAATTCAATTTAAACTGATTTTGCTTTTATAAATTTCTACAAAAAAACATTTAATACTTTACTCCCACCTCCTGAATGAGTTCAGGCAAGGGTTCCCAACCCTGCTGCATTTCATACATAATTCTAAACTCTGAAGAAGACTGGGCTTTTAATGGACCCTTCTTATATGCTATTTATATTTTCATAAAATTCAAGGATTCTGCATGATTCTACATATTCCTTGGTGTCCCCAAATTCCTTATCTTATTGCTAAAATTATCTTCCATAAATGATATGCTATGTAGATACATATTTGGGCCATTTCTTTTCCTAAAATTAAAAAGTTACCTAAAAGATGAGAACTATAGAGTAATAAAACATGAATTATAAATATAAAGTTAAATGTAAAAAACTGGGAAACTGCTGTCTTTGGCCAAATACCCTTTGTAATATACCTTATCCCCTTCCTGCTCCTCTCTTCTTTTCCCTGTTTTTCTCCTTTTCTCCTTATTTCTTCACTTCTCTACTTCTCATACAAAACCCTACTTTTGTTTCCAAATTTACTAATAAGAATAAGGTTTGCAGCACAGTAAATAGCTTAATTGTCATTTTATTGTGTTTGTTTGCACTTTCCTTTTAGTTACAGAAATAGCTACTAAGCAACAATCAGAAAAAAAAAAACATTATAACGGCTGTTCTCATTTCAGTACCAGTTGCAATTGTTCAAATTAAAATGAAGACCAGGCTTGATAATTTATTAAACTGAAAAAAAACTAGTTAAGTCTTAAAGCAACATTGACCTTTTTGGACTGTAAATAGAAGCAAACTTAACTTGAGCCATTTCATATAAAAGTTTGTATCAGAGGGAAAAAGAGAAACTAAAGCTTAATAAACCAGAAGCTAATTTGAGCTCCTAGGCAATGTCCAATACAGCAGACAACTGGAAAACTGTCAGTCCAATGGTGGTGTCTTTGAATATTTTACACATTCTACAAATGGCCTCTCTCTTGTGTATTGCTCCATGGAGTTTTAAATCACCTTTAAGCTTCCTGTTTGGATTCATAAGTCACTGGTCACACAGATATGAAAACTCATTGTTCTTTCAACACAATAAAAGTATAAAAGTATGATTAGATGCACCAGATAAGATGGAATGGACACGTATGGTAAGGAGCAGAAAGTGTGATGGATAAGCCACAACTTGTCATTAAACAGGGAGTTCAGATTTTCGGTACAGCTGGTCAGGCAATTCCTACAGAGGTTCTCTGGGAGAAGAGTTTGTGAATCAGCTGTAGAGCTCAAGAATTGTGAACCTGAACTTCATTTGGTCCAGAAGACAAGCTTTGGGAATGGAGTAACAAGCTCTGCACCATTGATTCAGAATGATTGGTTTCTAAAACTTATATCCTCATCTACAGACGACAAGAGGCTCTCCTTACCCACAAGTTCCACCTGCTTTGAATCAACAAACCACAGATTAAAAATATTTTTAACTTGTATCAATACTGAAAATTCTATGTGTATGTATGTTGTTTTTCCTGTACCATTATTTCTTGGACAATATAGAATGACAACTACCTATACATATTGTTTATAGTGCACTATATGTCATATGTAGATATGATTAAAAGTATATGGGGGGTATGTAGAATTTTATAGAATACCAAAGTACATTCTAGAGTCGATCTCCCATGAATGCCGAGGCAAACTCTTACATGTCGTATAATCTTATAGTGCATCTTTGTGATTAAATGAGTTAATAGGTGAGGCAACCGAATTCATATTGTGTACAGTGAGTTATGTAGTCTATCTGGATCTATTGCCAAATGTTGCTGTCATTGAGAGCATCCCTTCTACCACTGGAACTCCACTGTTAGTATTACTGCTTTTCTTCTTGCCATCATCATTATTAATGTATGAAATAGTGTGAAGGCATTATACTAAATTATTACATCAGAAAGATTAAGTGGTCAATTAATGCTCATATAATGTACTGAAAGAATCATTACAATTTTCTTCAGTTCTTCAACATGAAGAAAGCATGCTAAATAATATAAGTGTATGGAAGAAAGGCTATAAAGTTAGCACTAGAGGTTTAGCCCAGCTTTTCTCTGCCATTGAGAATTAAGTGTGAGCCACCTTTTCTTCTTTGATCCTTGCTGTATCTCCAACATTTTCTTCATTTGCCAAACTAGGTTTGTGATGGGATTGACCATGTATGGATCCTGCATCTTTTCTGTGAAGACACAGATGAGAAGTCCACTATGGAGAGGAAAAGACATCATCCTCACCCGATGCCACTACAGTTGCCTTCCTGGGAGTCTATTAAGTCTCACACACAGAAGTTCCTAAATGCACACTTCACATCTGTGTTGCAAGCACATCTGGTTCCTTTAGACAATAACCTATCTAGACTTGAAATCACATATGCCCATGTCAAGTTCCCAACACACACATGGGACTTTCCCAAGGTTCTGCTCCTCTGTCTTCATGTCTTCATGTTTCTTCCTTTCTAGGAAGATGCCCTGGGTAGCAGGCTTCTACATTTCCCTTACTCAAAATGGGCTCTGAAAACATCTTTCACTGCTCTCATTTACTCAGCCACAGGCTGGGATTCCTCTGCTGCTGGTTACACATTTATCCTATCTGAAATCTCGTCACTGAGCGAACACGTGTCTGCTCCTTGCAGTCCACTTCGACTCCTTCACTCTCCTCACTATCATCTCAAAGAAAACTGTGTCAGGACCATTTACCTCTTGCATGGAAACGAGTGGATAGAACAGATATGGGTGTGTAATATGTGAATTTCAACTTATTCTCAGAAACTAAAAAAATAAAAATAAATTTGAGCTAGCCTACTTAAGGACATAATATATGTAACCCCAAATGAGACAGCTCACTTTCACTGTTTTTTATTAAACAGAAGTATATGTGGATTATACTGCCTTATAAAACTGATCTATATGAAATTTTACGTGGATTGACTTGGCAATTACAATTTCTAATAAAAGATGGAATAGCAAAGGACTTTTTTTTAGCAAGAAAAATGAACCAATGACACAAGCCAAACCATATTCCTAAATTGATAAATTACAGAGTATCACTGAGAAAATATATGTGTGTAATGAAGCACCAGAATATAACTATAAAACAGGGAGAAACATTTTTGTGAGTGGTAGAACAACCAGAGTTAGATTGTTTTAAAAAAGTGTTTTAAATTAAAATTACTATATGAATCAATAAGGCTGATTTCCAAAGACTTTTATGGTTTCTTTAGTGGCTGTACAGGTTCCAGGAGCTCACACTGTTAGCTTCTTGTGTTCATTGCTTTTGCTCACAACCCAGTGTTCATCCTGAAGTGTGAACTGAAGACCAAGCTACTTGAGTGAAAAAGATGGTTTTAAAAGATCTGAGATGCTTCTTATTTTGGCTTTTATCGCGCTACACATCCTCTGTGGCCAGAAGCTGTCTTGTCTTTCCAAACTCAAGGAAAAGAATACTATTATCCTGCTTCTGCCTTTTTTCTTCTCCCCAAAGCTTGCATTATTCTAGATTCTGTATTTTGAGAAACTGTGCAGGACATCTGTGCCTCTCTTATATTCATCCTAGCTTATGTATCTTTTAATCTATTTTTCTACTTACTCTCATTAAATCTGGACTTATGAGTGATGTCTGAATGATATTCAAAGTATTCTCTCAATTCCCTTTCTCCTTGTTAGTATGAACCATCACTTAATCAGACTTATGGTTTTGAATACTTATGGCCTTTCTTCACTTTCAAATCTGTCTATAAAAAGATGCCCACTTTTGATGGCAACATTTTGAAAAGCTTTTTTCTAAAAGTTCAGTAGCCAAACCTATCTTTTCCTTCCCCAGATACCTTATGTCAAGAAGATGTGGCCAACGTTTTCTCCTATTCTTCTTGGGTAATGTTTTGTAGAATTCTTTAGGGTTACAAAATGAAGTCAATAGGAGCTTGTTTATGGCTGGATTTTAAAGGAGAAAGCAAAAATAAACACATAAAAACTATTAATGAAATGTCTAAATAAAGCATAACTTTTGTCATGGTAAAGAAATATATTTTTGAATACTGAAAGTATTATATACCTTTTCAAGTTTTCTAAATCATTTTTTAAATAGAACTTATTTTCTAAGACCCTACTTTAAATCTAAAAGATTGAAAAATAAAATTCCAGGTTTACTCAATACATGGAAACTATTTCCACAACAGGTTAAGAAAATTAACATTTATAAATAATATATAGTTTTAATACAAGTACCTTTGTTTTTTTATGCAAGTATCTTTGTAAGGACAGACTAGTTACAAAGATCAAAGATCTATTTCTTCACTGGTACTGAGACAAATCATAGGACTTGCCATCCTCACACAATGAATGATGAAAGCCAACAGATAAATAAATAAACAAACAAATAAAAAGTAAAAACTTTAGATAAAATCTGATAGAATTGAAAATTACTAAATCAGCAGTTTCATCAAACAGTGGAGTTGCTCTGTTTACCTTTAACTATCTGTATGCCCAAGAACAGTTAGATTAATTTATATTCAGTATAACATTAATTAAAAATAGTTGACTTACATAATGTATGTGTTTTATTGTTACCATTTTTCTTTCTTTTTTTATGAAGGGTTAGAGAAATCTAATTACAGATATGATATTTAGTTCAAAAGAACTTAAGTGTTTCCGTGTGTGTGTGCATGTGTGTGTGTGTAAATGTTGGGTATCTTTCTCAATCACCTCCATCCCACTTTACGTGAGAGGGTGACTCACTGCAGCTGGAACTTTCCCCTTCGGCTAGATTGGCTGGCCATTGAATAACAGCATCTCTCTAGCTCTGGGATTACAGATATTCTAACTTTTAGTATGTATGCTGGTGTCAAATGTAGGTCCTTATAGCAAGCATTTTACTCTATGAGCTGTCTCTCAGTCCCTAAAGTCCAGTGTTGTTCTACATTTAAAGGTGTTCTAGAAGTGAAAAGGCACCATATGCTGCAAGTGCCAACCCCTCTGGCAGGAGCAGAGTCATGGGAAGAGAATTCCTTCATCCTCTAAGTTTGACAATTAGAATCATTTTGCTCCAGTCATACAATTACCCCAATTTGTTGACAGAAAGGAACCTAGCATAAAGCCCCAACTCATTATTATATCTTCAAAGCACTAAGCTCAAGTCAAACCTCACTAAAATCCTTTTATCCCTACCACCTTAACCACTCATTGCATAGCCAGAGTCATCATAAAGGGGGTGTGGGAGAAATTGGTCAAACTTTCAGTGATAGGTCAACTTCTGCTGGTTTTTTGGAGAAGTACACTCCAGATAATGTAAATATGTAAACTTTGTGTTTTGTACTATTTTTGAGTGTGTACATATGTGCATTGTCCACATTCACACATACACATTTCTGATCTGCACAGGAAGAATTGAAGGGACAATAATGAAAAAACGAGGTTAGGTTCCCACCTTTTGAACATAGCATTGGTTTAGTGGCTGCTCAGAATCAGATAGCTGATGAGTCAAGACTTCGTGAATCACTGAGGAAAGTGAAGTATAATTCTGCCATCATTATTTTCTTGTCATAAATCAAGCTAGGGAAAAACATAGTGAAATGAACAAGTTATTTATCATAGAAATTAAGTCATTTTGAAATGGCACAGGATGCTTAATTTTAATCTTTAAACAATAAAATGAACAGGTAGAGTGGACAATGGCCTCAAGCTAAAGAGTACAAAGTCACTCTCAGTCCAAATAATTTAATTGATCGATTTTCTGATGTACAGGTGAAAATATATGTAAAGTCATATCCATTAAAGCATGCCAAAAAGGACATTTTCAGGATTTGTACTTGATTTCACTCCTCTGGAGGAGGTATGAGGAAGTGATCCTTTGTACTGAGTTTTGTTTCTTAGAAAATTCAAGAAATTAAAAGATTGGACATCACAATAATTCCTATTTTCAAATAAAACAATCATGGAAAGCTTATGCTGTAATAGATAAAGGAGCAACAGATACTGACAGTAACCCAAGATGGAGAACTAGGTGCATTTTGAAACTTGGAACAGTGGGCTTTTTATCCTGTTGCATTAGCATCACAAGGTGGTCTCATAAGTCTATGCTTGTAAAATTTTTATGGGTTATAGGAGGAAATTAGAGGCTCATCTGAATCTGCTACCATCTCCTAGCATCACCAAGCCTGATGTGATGTCACTCCACCTCCCAGAGGTCAAGTCTTTTTCCTCTTGCTTAGAGAACTTAACAATTTTTTTAGATATACAATATTTATATACTAAAATAAAAATACATAATTCAATCCACCGTAAACAAGTATAGGGTTTCATTCTGCCACAAGGAGTTGTAGGTTTTGCATCCAAAAATCAATAATTAAAAGAAGAAGGAAGACGAGACAGGAAAGAGGAAGGGGTGACCTAGCCAATAACAGGGGTGGCTGCATAAGACTAGTGGTGTATTTGTTGTGAGAAGTAATCTGAGAAGATTCCCAGCTCTTGCTTCAGAGTGGGCTAGATTTTGACTTGCTTCTTATGAACAGACTGTATGAGATGTTATTCCTCATAGTGAGCTATGAAAAGGTATGACATCCATCTTGCTTGCACTCATGCTTTCTGGTCCTGTTTGCTTTCTTTGGTAAAACACACATGTGCATACAGATTCAGGAACAAGTAGAGGCCACCAGCAATGAATAGAAGTCCACAGATCATCATGTCAGAAGGAACTGAATCCTTCCAGCAATCATGTGTATAATGATGTGAAGCACACTGCCCCCAGCCAAGTCCTGGGATAGTTGTAGAACCTGGCCAATGCTGCAATAACCACCCTATAAGTACCATAAGATTGGAACTCAACTAAACAGCAACTTATTCCTAATTTACAGAAACTTTACCAAAAATTCAGGTAACTAATATTTGATATAATCTATTAAACAACCACAGATTACTAAGGCAGGAATGCACCAGGATGAAAGTAGGGAGAATTGTGAAAATGGGAGACAGAGAATATAGATTTAAAGAAGATGTTAGTTCCTAAGATGCTTGAGTTACTAGGACACCCAATTCCGATCTAATTATAAGAAGTAAGTCAAAGTGAAGTATCAACATGATATTTCAGAAGAGCATAAAGGGGTCTTACTGTGGATAGGGATCTACTCGAGGTGTGCAAGAATATAGAGTAGTTTAGCATCCTAGGGTTCTGTGTGGCTTAGCTTATATGGCCACTCTATTAAAAAGAATGTACCTAGAAACCTAAGATCCCTTCTTTCATCAAGCTGCATTGAACACCTGTTATAAACAATAGAAATGCTTTACTCCCCTTAGCCATTCTTAACAGTTCTGTTTCTGTTCAAACATATACTGGGACACAGTACAGGAAATATGTGCTATGGGTATGATTTGACCAGAATGAGTTTGTGTTGCATATTATGAATGTGCCTAGTTAGGCATACATATGGTAAAAAAAAACCAGATGCATTGAGGGAAAGAGGTATGGGAAGTCCTTATGTGTATGTGTTGTTTTTTATTGGCTAATGAATAAAGAAGCTGCTCTCGGCCAATGGCTTAACAGAACATAGCCAGGCTGGAAAAGATATGTATAGAGTGTAGGCAGGGTCAAGGAGAAGTCATGTGGTTTTAAAACTTTAACCAAATAAGCCAGAGCCATGTGGTGATACACATATTAATGGAGATGGGTTACTTTAGGATATAAGAGTTAACCAAAAATATACTTAAGATATTGGCCAAATAGTATTGCAATTGATACAGATTTCTGTGTGGTTATTTTGGGTTGGAGTAGCCAGGAAACAAACAAGTGGCCTTCTACAACAGGTTGGTGCCAACATGGCCAACTAAATCCACTTAAAACCTGAGAGAGTTTGGAAAGGAATTCCAGATACAAAAAAAAAAAAAAAAAAAAAAAAAAAACAGAGTTTAGTGCAACTTCTTGATCTGTTTGCTGGTAGCAAGAAGACACAGATCCTTTAAGAGGTCTCCTGACTCAGATTTAGTGGCAAGAACTGTGCAGTTTCTTTAAGGGAAGGTTTCCTGGATTGTGTTAGTTACAGGAACAGTTCTGGCTCACCACCCACTTTGGGTCCGGATGCTTATGTATGCACTTGGGTTTGGGAGGAAAGTAGCTGACACCATGCCCAGAGCTCAGCACTCCCTGCCAGGAAAGGTAGTAGGATTGGGTCTGTTAGGCATGCAAAGGCAGATTCCTGCTGCCATACACAGAGATATTTTCAGGTCTTGCAGTGCATTGCATGGCAGATTTAGCTTTTACTCAGCTAAAAAGGGTTTTTATGCTGCTCGGTGCTTCCCAGAGTTGAAGTGGCAGTCTCAGAGGCACTGAACATGCCTCTGTCATGTTGGACTGGGTGAAGCCAACAGGCAGGGCCCTAGCCATGCCCACCTAGCATTAAAAAAGGTGTTAATGGTCAGAAAATAATTACAGATATGCATACAATAAAGACAAATCCACATGGAGAAGACCTCTAAATGGGTCACAGTGTTGGATAAATGTACATAGGCTTGAGAGAGAGAGGAAAAAGAGGATAGACAGTTATAATATAAAAGAGTACAGTCAGATTAAAGGAGTGAAGATAATAAAATAAGTATTAAACTTGTAGAAAAAGTAATAGAATAAGAAAAATAAGTCATGTAAAGATGGATATGCTCAGAGAGTATGGATTATGTATATTATTGGGTTTTCTTTGAATTATTTGACTACAGAGGGATATTTGATTCTGTGGACTGCTAAACTAAGCCAATATATATATTTTAAAGATAACTTAATTTCAAAATTTGGGCCTAACGTTATGTTGCTTTGGAAAAGACATTCTGCTTCTGTTTCACAGAAGATGAAAACCTATGGATTTCTTCCAGGCTAATGTGGTTTGGTGGACCAAGACCTGGTATAGGAGGTCCTTCTTTCTAATGTGTTGCTCATATTGGTTAATGAATAAAGAAACTGCTTTGGCCTGATAGGCCAGAACTTACGTAGGCATAGAAGACAGAACTCAATTCTGGGAGGAAGAAAACAGTCAGAGAGATGGCATGGATCCTCCGCCTGAGACAAACACTGGATAGAATCTTTGCCGGTAAGCCACTGCTACGTGGTGATATACAAATTAATAGAAATGGGTTAAATTAATATAAGAGTTAGCCAATAAGAAGATAGAGCTAATGGGCCAATCAGTGTTTTAATTAATACAGTTTCCATGTGGTTATTTTGAGGCTAAGCTAGCCAGGATGAACAAGTGGGCCCTTTACTGCAACAATTGGCACCAACGTGATGGACTAAATCCTCTTAAAAACCTGAGAGAGCTTAATTTTAAATACAAAAATACAGAATTTAACACAGCTTTTCACTGTTTGCTGGGAGCATGCCACAGCTCCTTTAAGAGAGGTTTTCCTGACTCAGCTATAGCAAAAGAAAAAGAGCCGCACAGTTTTAAAATGTTGGCTTTCTGGGCTATGCTGCTAGAATCACCTCTGGCTCTTGCAGAGACAGAGCATTTAGATGAGGTTTGTGAGATGACTGCTGGAGCTTGCTTAAGGAAAGTAGCTGAGACCAGCTCAGCACTTGCTGCTTGTGCAGGTGGCAGGATCAGGTATATTAGGCATGCACAATCAGGAGAACATGGTAGATTTCTGCCGCAGTACATAGAGATGTTTCCAGACTGTGCAGTGTTCTGCATGACAGATTTGGCTGTAACGCAGAGAAAAAGGGTTTATGTGTTGCACGCTCCTTCTCTGGGTTGGAGTGCTAATTGCAGCTCCTGCCTGGCGGCCCCAGAGCTACCACTGGTGGTGCTTCCACCATTTTAAAATTGGAGAGAGGAGGAGCCAGCATCTAGAGCAGCTGCAACCAAGTTGCTTAGCATTTTAAAAGCTCTTCAAGACAGTAAATAATTACAGATAACACAATAAGGACAGATTCAGACATAAAAGAACTCTAAATGGGTCACAGTGTTGGATAAATGTATGTAGGCTTAGGAGAGAGAAGAAAAAGAATATAGAGAGTTGGAAAACAAGTATTTTTTTAAAAAGTCTCCAAGAAATAGAATACAGATAGTCATAGATTAAAAGGAGTAAAGAAAAATAAACCACGTAAAAATTGAAAATTCACAGAGAGTCTGGATTATGTATATTATTGTGTTTTGTTTGAATTTTTTGACTATGAAGGAGCTAAGTACAGAGACATTTCATTGTATGGACTGCTAAGCTAAGCCAGCATGTATATTATAAAGGTATCTTGCCTCAGAATTGGGTCTAAGAAAATGTTGCTTAAAAAAAGAGGTTCTTCTCTTCTTTTCACAGAAGTTGAGAACCTGTGGATTGCCTCCAGGTAAATATGGTTTCATGAACCATGCCTTCCTGAAAGGTTGCCATAAACACCCTCAAAAAATTAGTTCTCCCAATTGCTGACTGAGATGAACCTAGCACACAGAATACACCATGAGAGACCTGATTAACAGCACCCATAGTCAGCAGGAAGAAGTAAGAACAAGACTATGCCCATATTCTCAAATATTGTTTATAAATGTTCTTTTACATTTAAAAAGGGATATGATATAGATATGAATAATTTGCATTTGTACAGATCTTGGTTTATTGATACAAATTTAAGGTCAATCTTGTTATATGTATATTTCTGCTCTTGATTGAGATGTTGTGATTATGTAGTTCATTTTAAAAATGTAATGTATAATTGAGAAATATAAGTTAATGGATAATCATCTATAATAGTCAAGCTTGTACTCATGTTAGTTAGATTTTCTAGATATATAGAGATATATTTCAGTTAGGTATTCTTCAAATCTTCCAGAGACCTTCAGAATATGGCATTTAAAATGTTTAAGAACTTAAGACTTCTCATGACAGTGAGACACATCTGCTCCTGGCAGCACCAAGATACTTCAAGAGGATGATGGGCATTGAAGAGACTCCTTATGGAGTTGATTAGCCATTTGGGCAAGAAACTGCTATTGCCTGGACTACTGCATGGTATGCTGAAATGACTGCTGAACTTGCCTAAAGGTGAGATGATCCTTTGGGGTTCCTGCTTCATGAAAGAGTCTGTGAGACATTCTGCAGAATATAGAAGAAAATAACTGAACCATCTTTGAAATTTCCCACTTCATGGAAAAGTCAGCCACATACTATGGGCCTGTAGGCTGAAGATGGATGCCCCAATGGTACAGAGGAACTTTGGGTGAGTATGCAGGCAACGAGATGTCTCTGTCAATTCTAGAGTTTTGGAAGTTGCTTACAATACACTTCCTGTTTACTTAGGTAATAATATATCCTTCTGGAGTCTTTGATGGAGTTGAAGAATAGATAGATTGTTATAGTTTTCCTTAGTTATGATAAAAGATAAAGTAGATATAAATATTGTAACTGTAATTCTTGCTTGATACCTGTTTTGTTATATGTAATTTTACTATGTTAAAATTAAAACCTTCCTTTTTATTTAAAAAGAAAAGAGAAAATGGTGTGAGAAGTCCTTTTGTATATGTGTTGCTTTTACTGGTTAATGAATAAAGAAGCTGCTCTTGGTTAGTGGCTTAACAGAATATAGCCAGGCTGGAAAATACATAGAGAGAGAGTAGGCAGAGTCAAGGAGAAGCCATGTAGCTCTGTCAGAGACAGACACTTGGGATGAAATTTTACCCAGTAAGCCACAGCCACATGACAATACACAGATTAATGGAGATGGGTTAGTTTAAGATACAAGAGTTATCCAGAAATATGCTTAAGGTATTGGCCAAACAATATTGCAATTGATACAGATTTCTGTGTGGTTATTTTGGTTCAGAATGGCTGGGGAAATGAACAAGCAGCCTCCTACAACAGGAAAGGTTATATTCGGTACAGAAATGGTAATGCAATTTAACCTGTCAGTTAAAATAGAGAAACACCCAAACTGTGACCCTTAACAACCAATCTCTTCCTTCTTTTGAATCCTCTAAAAATCAGTCTAGGCTCTGAGTATCTTCACTCAGGTGGTCTGTTGTTGGTCTCGACATGTATTTCTTGCTACTCTGCACTATTGTTTCACTTTGAATAATGTTTTAGTGATACTTTGTAATTTGTGAGCCTTAATCTCCTAGCTGTATAAGAGTTCAAGAACCTAGAATCCCAGCTGAGGCCCTATCCACATACATATTTTATATTGCTCAATTCCATTGAAATCCAATGCCAAAATAATAATGATCATTCTATGAACTAAATACAAGAGTATATATAATATTCTGGATATTCAAGTTAGGGAAATTTAGGAAAATGTATTCTTTGGGTAGGAGGCAGAAAACATGAAAGAGAATTTATTGTTGCTTAAATGTTTTGAAATATTTATTAAAGGAAGTTCTCCTACTAATACCTTATACATACCAGTATTGTGAACTAATCGCCTTAAACATCTCGGTAGGAAGTAGACAGACCAAGGATAACAGCACCAATATTAAAAATAGATGACACAGCAGGAGCAAATCCAGTGAATGACTCATTTCAGTGGAACCCCATGTGTGCCAAAACCAAAATGTAAGTGAAACAGTTTACAAGAACTTCAAGATAAAATCAAATTGCATCTCAATATTAGATCAGAAGGCAATAATGATCAAAACCTCGAGCAATTGAAAGTTCTTTGTGATACTTTAATTACAGTTTTAAACTCTCTAATGTACAAAATGTCAGTCATTGATTTAGTTGTGTGTTTTCAAACTTGGCCATGACTGAGAGAGCCAAAAAGGTTATCATAAAAATTTAAGTCATAGAAATTTCAAGAAATGTCTGTCTAGCAGTTCTACCACTTTAGTTAGTGTATGTGTCAATCATTATAGGGTCTTGTTAGAAATGGAATTCCAATTTTAGTAGGTAAGAGTCTGAAGCTGCAATTTGGTTAGTTTCAGATAATACGTTTTGAACAACATTACTGTCATTTAGAGCTACGAGCTGTTGCTATAACAGTTTCCTAAGGCCTCCAAGGAAGCAGCTTCATTACCAGATGGGATAAACTAGGAATGCAAATTCCTATTCCTCATGTCACTCTGCTGAGTCAAAGACTGTGGGGATGGGACTCAGCATTGGCCAGTGTTCTAGTTCCTCCATCAGCATCTGATACCTGAAATTTAAGTGCTGGTCTCTCAAATTATGGTGTCTCTCCCCACTCCAGGGAAACAAATAAGAAGATTTTTCTGGGATTTCAAAAAACTTGACCACTTGATCAACCAAGGTCATAGTTCTGGAGAAGACTCCTTAGAAGGGAAGAGAATGATAATGATCAAATTTTAAGAAGTACTAATTGAAATGGAGAAACCTTCCCAAGGTCTGAGAGCCAGAAGTAAAAGACCATACTGAGTTTTTATTCTTGTTTTCTGGTTCTTCAAGATGATAACAAGAGGATTGAGACTCAGACCAAATAATCTCTCTTTGGAACAGAATGTGACCCCAGTATACTGTAACACTTCTTATGGTAAAGAAGCAGCCACTTATTTGGAACCACTGTCTCTTACATAACTCACACAAAAGTGCACATCCATTGGCTTTGTAGACACCCATGCAAAACCTTGAAAGCATAATGAGAATGTTATATTATATACATGCTAACCTACTACAAATAATAATAATTAATAATACTATCATTACATGTATTGCAGGGCATGCACACAGTGTAGGTCAAAGGACAACCTTCAAGAGAGGTTCTCACTTTCCACCCTGGGATCCAGAAAGGAAGTCAGGTCATAAAGCACTTATGCTTGGCTCTTCACAGCACAATGATTTTCTTTTCTTTCTTCTTTATTCCTTCCTTTTCCCTTGCTTCTTTTTCTCTCTTTCCTTTTTTAAAAAAAATAATTTATCTTTTGAGATTACAATACATTTATATCACATCTCCCTTTGTTTCCCTCCCTCCAAACTCCATCATATAACTCTCCTTTGGCTCTCTTTCAAATTCATAGCCACTCTATCCTTAACTGCTAATTATGTATGAATGTATGTATGTAGGTATGTATGTATGTATGTATGTATTTATTTATCGATTGATTGATCTACCTATCTACCTGCCTATCATCTATGTACCTATTATCTATCTATCTATCACCTGTCTGTTATTCCTAAATATAAAAAAATAACCTGCTCTCTTCATATAATGTTATTTATGTGTTTTAAAACTCAATTGCTTATTTATAGATGTTTAAGTCTAAAAATTAGGTTGTTTCTAGAATTTTTGTTTTACTTCTTTTTAATGTGTGTGTTTCTAGCTTTTCCAATAAAAAGTTGTTTCACAAGCCTACTTCCTATTTTATTTTGAAATAAATATTTATACTTAAAGTAAAATATCCTTAAGACCTTCTTTAGGATAGGAAGCATGTAGACTAGTGTTTGTCATTTGTGCATAGTTTCTGGTCCTAGGAAACTAAAGCATAGAAAATACTGGTATCCATACATCTTCTGGGATAAAATTCACTGGTTTTCTCTGTAGTGTCTAGGGACATTTGAAGAGGATGTTATGGATTTCTTTAGATATATGCACAATGGTTCTGAATTTTATTGACACCACCTGCTTAAATGTTTGAAAAATAAATGGAGAGAATTCAATGTTACACTAACTAGTAAAATTTAGCAGATAAAAACAGTAAGCACACAACGCTGCATTGGATGACAAAGTTTGGCACAATGAAAATATCTACCCATAGAGTCGCTCCTTTAAGGGACATATATAGATGGTATTCTGTATCCAGGCTGGGTTAGAAAGGGGAAAATGCTTTGAGAGCATAGGAAATTTGTTGTAAATGACAGAGGTTATGTCATCACAGGAAACAGCAGCAGATGGAGCCAGCTAGAAGCATCTTGATTATAAACACTGAAAACTGTCACTTAAATCTCTGTTGGTCAACAGCAAGCAAGCAAACAAGCAAAAAGCAAACAAACAAACAAATAAGTGTTCTTATGATGCTGCTCAACAGGAAAGGACAATATGCTCTATCAAACTGATCTTTTGAATGTACCCATAACTGAGCAACAGGCAACAAATGCTTGGAATTGAATAAAACAGTAATGGATAGGAAAGAATTAATTCAATATGAAATCCCCATACAAAAGCCAGAGGTATGATTTAAAATCAAAGAATATGGAGATGAAGCACAGCTGTGCTAAGTAAAGCCAAGTACTTGTCTTTGATGACCTGGTCTCAATCTATAGGTTTCTTTCATGCTTTGTAGAAGAGGAGATTCCCATTAGAAGTGCATGTGGTAGTCACATGGGGCACGACTTCCAAACTAGATATAACTTTGTTCTGATTTCATGTTCATATAAACAAAATTTCAGAAATTGTGCTTGGGATGACTTGAACTGTATCTTATTAAGTATTTCCCAAATAAATCTAAGACCATCCCTGGCTAAGTATCATGATCCTGAATTATTTTTTTTTTAACAAAGTCTTCATAAAATATGTAGTTTTCTCTGTTCATATTATTATGGTATGCCGTGTGGAATTCCTGGCCATGTCTCTCAAAAGGATCTGGAATTTAGGTATGCCACCACACAGGTGTTTGTAGTGTTTGGATAATAGGTTCCCAGGGCAGCTGTCAACTCTGTAACTCCTGTCCCAGGGGACCTGATGCTCTCTACTGGACACAATGGTCACTGCACCACAGAGGTGCATTCAGGCAAAACGGATACAGATACACAACAAACACAGGTCTTGCACATACTAGCAAGCACTCCACTACTGTGCTACACTCCCAACACAAATAAGTTTAATGAAAGAAGAACCAAATTCAGTCTTCCTGCTATTTTATTTACTGAGGAACAAGAAAAACAAAACTTTCCCTCGGGAACCTTTTGGAAGTTTTCTGTGAATCTGGACAATGTTACAAATGAATTTAAAACCATCTTGAATTTAAAATTCAGAGAGGGATATAAATGGGGGTAAAGGGGCTTGGGGAGGGACAAAGGAGAATTGTAGTTACAACAAAAAAGAAATTCAACACAATCAAAGCAATAATACAGCAGGCTTATTTATATCTTTTTAGCCATTTTCACCAAGTGTCCGTACTTTAGTGTGGAAACACGGAACTGGCTTAGAGCGCAGGCTCCTCCTGGGACAGATGAGACGAAGTTGGGAGACGGTTGCTTGGCAAACCAAGTATAGATGAAAGCAAACTTTCTCTGCGCATTTCTCAACCGTTCTGTCAGAATCTGTACCCTGGATAGGGAAGTGGCCTTTGAGCTCAGTTCTTCATGCTCTACCAGTTACAAAGGAGTGCTTTGTATACTTTTTGTATACTTTGTATACTTTTTGCGTTGTTTCTATGTACTTTTTATTTTTATTACTGTCATTAATTGAGGTATTGTTTCTTGCAAGGTGAGGCAAGAGTTTCTCATGATCATGTACTTGAATAAAGGGGGGTTTCAGAGTTGAGGTAATGCTCTTTAGTCTGTGTAAAAAGCCATACAAAATAAAGCTTGTTATGCAGTTGTTCATACTCTGCATCCCCTGTGGCCTGATTTGCACGAGACCCTTACCCAGGGACCCCAACGCACTAGACGTTGACACTTTAGTACTCATGAGAATTGGTATTATAGATGCTTAAGACATGAGAAATCTTTGCTTTGACCTTTAAAACGAGCTTCCACATGGAGTCTGTTAGACACACAGAAGTGTTGTTTCTTGACACACAGTAGATTATTTGTCTCACCCAGTGGTGGCTTATTTATTTGTTAAGTGGACAGATTGTTAGTTAATATGATAAAAATATTCATTTGAAATGACTCCTGGGATCCTACAGAAAGTCAAATATAGACCAATTACTTTCTTATATAATGTGCTCTCTGCTTCCTGGAGTGAACTATTTCTATTGCTGAGTGAAGTCTATAAGTCACTATGCATGTGAAATGTATCATAACTGAAACAATTTGCTCTTCCAATGCATGACTGCAGAGAGGATTTTATATTCAGAAAATGGGAATTTGAAAGTCCTGGATAGAGGCTTTCAATGTTCGTATAATTCTTTCCATACAGATATTTTACTTAGTATTTTTAATATTTGATAAGAATAGTTTTAAATATCACGAATGGGTTTGATACGTAAAAACAACTATGCATCCTTTTAGGTCTAGATCGTTAGATTATAAATGTATAGATTAGCAGCCTAGTTATCTTAAAGGGAAGAGATAGATTTGTAGACAGACACTTAGTGAGACTATAGACAGATGGATTTATTAATGTATATTATATATTCACATTATATTATATTCATTGTGATATATATACATATATATGTATATATATATAAACATGACCAAGTTATCCCTTTACAGAACACAGAATAGTAACTTCCTTTGATGTAGAGCCTGTGATAACCAATATTTCATCTTTCCCCCTCAGGTTGTGTTCTCCTATAAGAGTTCATGTTCATAATATAAAAATAAAGTGAAAAATATCATCATGAGTAGGAAATAATAGCTGCTGATCTGTTCTTTCATATCAGTTCTGTATATCAGCTTTCTTTGGTGTGGTGGTGGTGGTTGTGTATTGTTAGTCACTGTTGACCAAAGAAATAATATTGACCTCAGCTCTGGTTGAGTTGATTGTATAAACACTGGAAATGTAACTGATGTTTAAAATCTATTCTCTTAATTTATTTTTAGTTGAATTAATTCTTGAATGAGTTGTATAGTTTGAACGTGAAATGCTTCCCCACACAAACAAATTAACAGTTCACTTATCCTTTGAACCATAATTCAGAATAAGAGCCCACCTCTTGGCTTGCTTCTGTCAGATATCTGCCTCAGAATTCAGGAGGGAATCTAAAGAGGGGAAGAGGACTGGCAGCTAATTAAGATGCATTTCATTTTTGTCTGTTTGTTTTTACTTCTTTTATTAATAACTTTTAATAAAATATTTTCTCAATTTACATAGCTATCCTCATTCCCACCCCTTCCCCTCTTCCTGACCCACCCTTCCTACCCCCACCCACTTCCACTCCTCAGAAAGGGTAAGACTTCCCAAGTGGAGTCACCAAAGTCTGACACTTCACTTCAAGGCAAGACCAAGGCCCTTCCCCTCTATCTAGGCTGAGCAAGGTTTCCCTCCAAAGAGAATGTGCTCCAAGATGCCAGTTCAAGCACTAGGGATAAATTCTGCTCCAACTGCCAGTAGCCCCACAGACTGTCCAAGCCTCACAACTGTCCCCACATTCAGTGGGCCTAGTTTTGCCCTATGAAGGTTCCCTGGCTATCAGTCCAGAGACAGTGAGCTCTCACTAGCTCTGGTCAGCTGTTTCTGTGTGTATCACCATCATGATCTTGACCCCTTTGCTCATATTATTGCTCCTCCCTCTCTTAGACTTATAAATTAATGAAATTAAATTTCAAAAAATTAACATTGATGACACTATTAAATTTAATAGGCTGTTTTTGTTTTTCCATACTCCAAGCTGGAAATACAGATGAAAGGAAGTGTATAGGTTCTGGTCATGTGTGATTTTCCCATTTTTAAACTGACTTAATATTACTCTAAGACTGCCTCTGTATCTTTAGTCTCTTTGTTACAAACAACAAACTTAGTTTAGTTTTGATATTGCTTTTTGTTTTCCTTTTGTTTGTTTTACTGTTCCTTTGGGGGAACAGTACTGACAAGATGGTGACATAGGCAATGAAAGAATTCCTCAAGGCAGAAAGGCAGAAGGAAAAATTTATTAGATATGCTCTGATAAAGCTGCAGTGGAAAAGCCAGCAGAAAAAAAGCTTTCTGCACTGAGGTCTCCTAAGGAGATGCTTTTATAGATAGAGTGGTTTTACATAGGTAGTCAGAGCAGGTTTCTTTGATATTACAATGTAATTATAGTTCCCTGCTTCTCTTTCCTCCTACTAAACCCTCATCCTGCTCTCTCTCTCTCTCTCAAGACCATGGTCTGTTTTGCTTAATTGTCATTGCATAATTACCAAATCCTTAAATAAATGTACCCATCTAGGTCACTAGAAAGCCACTTGTCTGTATATTATTTGGTGCTGACCACAGGGTACTGATAACCAATTGGTGTGCTCGTCTCTGGGGAAGACTATATTTTCTGCTCCCAGCATTTCTTAATGGCTTACCCTTCTTTTCCTGTGATTGAAGCCTTCCATGCCTGTTGGTGTT
Organism: Ondatra zibethicus; assembly: GCA_004026605.1. Taxonomy (NCBI): domain Eukaryota; kingdom Metazoa; phylum Chordata; class Mammalia; order Rodentia; family Cricetidae; genus Ondatra; species Ondatra zibethicus. The sequence goes on from PVIU01002980.1 coordinate 56,304, forward strand.
TTCATGGTTTAGGCTGCTGTGCTGATGAGAATTCATGGATATAGCTTCTTTGACGATTTTAGGAAACGGGCTCACAGCAAACTCCCTGTTCCCCTGGCTAAAACATTATTTCTGCACCCGCTTCTGCAATAATACCCAAGCCGAGAGGCATGATCTCATGTTCTCTGCATTTAAGAAACTTTCCTGAATCTCTTAATGCAAGTGTATAAAGATGAGAGAGGAAAAGGACATTTATTCAGAGCTAAGTTGGCTAGAATGACAGGATAGCAAACAGTTATGCTCAGAGGCCATTTGCATTAAGAGATTCAGGAAAGTTTCTTTGGAGAGGGGCCATTTGAAAACTTAGCCGAAGCAAGATAAGGTTGACCAGTAAGCCTCACTTGGTAGACAGGAGATTTATATTTTGCCTTGTGTTACACTGTTGGTAAAGGCAGGGCTTAGGAACTGATCTCAGGCAGTCCTGGGGTGGGCACTGACTTTGCAGGTTTTAATGAAGAAAGAACACATCATTGAAGTCATTCTATTGTTCTATATTGCACAGTTTTTTAATCACCTGCCTTTTCTGATCTTCTGTCTCCAATTTCTCATTCCAAAGCCTTTTCTTTTTAAACTATATAGATTGTGAAACAAAATGCCAGTTTTCAGTGGGGCTTACTAGTTTGGCTGGCAATTAAGCCATTTAGTTCTTAGTTCTTTTCTTTTTTTCTTCTAATACATTATAAATAACTTAAAAGCATGGCAAAAGAGCAGCTTGACAAATGACCAAACAATCTTGCACACTTGCTGAGTACCACATGATACATTCTTTGACTTCTGAAGTTTTTAATGTATAATAAATTAAACAAGCCAAGATTAAAAACAGTCACCAATTAGATAGTCCTTTAAGTCAGTGTCCAAACTCACACTTTAGAAGAAAAGCAACAAAAAAGAAATATATTAACTCATCAAAAAGTTACCTGTTTATTTTTGATAGACAACCAAATCAATAGAAATTTGGACTATAATAACTTTTGTGAAATGTATTTGGTGAAAATTTGCCCTTGCATCATTATAATGTTGGTATAGGTAGTATGTAGGGCTGAGCTGGGTGACTCTGTTGCTTTCTGATGTCTCCTGGTTATAAAGGACCACTGAGTCTGTTTATTAGCATCATGTGTTGCTTTCTTGTATTACTGTGGGTGAAATGAGAAATTCCTTGAAGTGCTGGCTCTGTTGCATTAAATCTCTCATCACATCAAAGTTCCTTGAAGAATTCTTACAGTGGACATCAGAGCCTTTCACGTTGGTCTTGACTACCGCCTACTATGGTGTTCCTAATAATAGAAAGAAATAATAGCTTCCTCTAATTCAGTATGTATTGCAAAGTCAGTGATTATTTACAAGAAAACATCAATAACTAATAGTACCAAGAACTGTCTAGATGAATAAAGTTTATAAAGGAATGTTAGACTGGAGATAATTAGAAAAATATTGTTAAAAATGATTAAATAGAAATTACTTGTTATTACTTATACCTGCTTTTCTGTATGCTATATAGATTTCTTTTCATTTTATGTTTCCTACATATGATACTAAGAAAGCTTTGGAGGATTGAAATCCCAGCACATACGATCACCCTAAAGCTCAGATTTCAAATTCATTAAATAAAAGTAATCAGGGCTTGTTGTACAAGTAATTGATACCAAAAAAAATAGAAAGACAAAAAAAAAAAAGAAGTAATTGATACCAAGCTGTTGCAATAGGTGCAGGCTGCGTTCCCTGCGCCTAGTTCCTGGCGCAGGGCCCCTTGTTTTGTCCCACATGGCTCTCGGTGCGTACCCGAAATAATTACATGGAAACTGTATTTATTTAAATACTGCCTGGCCCATTATCTCCAGCCCCTTATTGGCTAACACTCATATATTATTTTAGCCCATCTCCATTAATGTGTATTGCCACATGAGTTGTGGCTTACTGGCATGAGTCTAACCAGTGTCTATCTTGGGCCGGAGAAGCATGGCATCTGCCACACTGCCTTCTCTCTCACAGCATTCCGTTCTGTCTACTCCACCCACCTAAGGGCTGCCCTATCAAAAGGCCAAGGCACTTTTCTTTATTTAACCAATGAAAGTAACACAAATACAGAAGACCCTCCTACACCATTTCCCCTTTTTCTATTTAAACAAAAAAGAAGGCTTTAACTTTGACATAGTAACATTACATATAACAAAACAGTTATCAAATAAGAATTACAGTTACCATATTTAGATCTATTTTGTCTTTTATTATAACAATGGAAAACTATAACTATCCATTCTTTAACTCCATTAAAGACTCCAGAAGGATATAATATTACCTAAGTAAACAACTTTTAAAACTCTAGAAATGACAGAGACATCTCGCTGCCTGTACAGACACCCAAAATTTCTTTGTACGTTGGGGCATCCATCTTTAGCCTACAGGCCCATAGTATTCAATAGGCTTTTTTATGAAGCAGGAAAATTTAAAGACAGTTTAGTCACTTTTTCTGTGTCCTGCAGAATGTCTTGTAGACTCTTTTATGAAGCAGGAACCCTGAAGGATCATCTCACCTTTAGGCAAGTTTAGCAGTCCTCTCTCCGTGGGTTCTTTCTGTCCAGTTTATGTAACAGTCCAGGCAAGAGCACTTTCTTGCCCAAGTGGCAAACCAACTCCATAAGGAGCCTCTTTGATGCCTTTGATGCCCATCTTCCTCTTGAAGTAGCTGGTGCTGCCAGGAGCAGACGTGTCTCATTGTCATGAAAAGCCCTAAGTTATTAAAACATTAAATGCCATATTTTGTCATCTTTGAAAGATATGAAGAATGTCTATCTAACTGAAACATACCTCTATATATCTAGAATCTAACTAATATGACTACAAGCTTGACTATATCAATGATTATCTATTAACGACCTATACTTTTTAATTATACATTACATTTTCAAACGAACTACACAATCACAATACCTTAATCAAGATCAGAAATACATATATATATATATATATAACAAAATTGGCCTTAAATTTATATCAATAAAGCAAAATTTATACCAATGTAAATTATTATCCCTATCTATATAATCTCCCCTTTTAAATTTAAATTCAAAGAACATTTATAAACAATATTTGGGAATATGGGCATAGCTACTTTTTTTCCAAACTTTTTTCTGCTGTATGGGGGTGCTGTCAATCAGGTCTTTCATGGTATATCCTGTTTATCTCAGTCACCAGTTGAGTGAAGTAATTTTTTGAAGGTGTTCACAGTGACCTTTTAGGAGGGTGTGGTCTATCAAACCACATTGGTGTAGGAGGAATCCACAGTACCCGAAATAATTACACAAAAACTGTATTTATTTAAATACTGCTTGGCCCATTATCTCCAGCCCCTTATTGGCTAACTCTCACATATTATTTTAGCCCATCTCCATTAATGTGTATTGCCACTCACTTACCGGCATGAGTCTAACCAGTGTCCATCTTGGGCCGGAGAAGCAAGGCGTCTGCCACACTGCCTTCTCTCTCACAGCATTCCGTTCTGTCTTCTCCACCCACCTAAGGGCTGCCCTATCAAAAGGCCAAGACAGTTTTCTTTATTTAACCAATAAAAGTAACACAATTACAAAAGACCCTCCTACACCACCAAGCTTGGGGCATAAAAATTTTAAGACAAATTTGCAGTATATTCAGTGTAGTAATAAGTAACATTAATCAATATAAGAATAGCTTTGCATATCAATGATATAAAGGGTTTTTCTTATACAGTATTGGAAGAAGACTGGAAATAAGACTTCCAAGGAATGTGAAGCAATTGTGTAGTTGAAAAACTTGCTGAAGGGTGCATTCTGTAGGAATTGAAGTCAAGATTTTCCAGGCAAGGGGATTTCTTTTCATAAGATGCATTTAAAGAACAAACATTACACCTATGAAATTCTTTACAATTACACAAAACTCCAGTGTAATTTTGAGAAATGTTACAGACAAACCAAGGTTAAGGGATGATCTCCAAATCAGATTCTCTCTATTTTCAATTTCAAGATCAACAAAGATAATGAAAAACAGAGAATCATAGCAGTGTGGGCAGATTGCCATGGCAACTAAACACAGGTGACATGTAGGAAAGAAAAGTATGTAAAAGATGAAGAGGATTTACAGTCTACCTGGTAGTGTTACCTAACATTCTATTAGTTTTCCTAACTCAATGTCAGCATTTGAGACATTAATGTAAAGGAATCAGAATGAAGGACATACAGAAGCTCGCTATCCTTCTGTATTTTAAGTTTGAAATCTCAAACTAAAATTATGAAGAATTATGAAATAAGTGGAGATAGTCTCCCATTCTTAATTCCATTGCTAGAAATAAACTTGGACACCTGTCGCTGTGTTAGTATAGATATTATATTCACTCTTATAGTAATAAGTTAAAGTAATTTTTAAATGCCTTCTCGTTTTTCAGTATAAAGAGGATTTAAAAGTCCTCTTTATAACATACTATAAGAAACTGTAACAGAATATAACTTAAGAACAAAATACCAATAACAACAATAAACAACCCCAGAAAGCAGAGGTGGATTTAATATCATCTAAAGGTCATTTTATTTTCAGTCTTTGATTGGCAGCTGGCAGAGGCCACCAGATTGCCCTACTCCTGCTGCAGCATAATCTTGCTTGGCTCTTGTTTTCCAATATTACAGTTGGCCTCTATCCCCACACCGAGCTCCTTGTGAAAGCAAAGATAAATTGCTTGAACTAATTTGCTTGAAATCCTTCTGGAATAAATGATAAAATGTTTATTAGGAATATTTTATGTTCAGAAATTTCATTATATAAATTACTTAATTAAAGTGTAAATCATAGTGACTAATGTCCAAAATCCATTAACTAATTAAAAGAGACAAATGAGTTCCCTTGCCATTCCCTTCTACATACCTTACTAAATGCTTCTGGTGTTAGTAAATTTGTTTATGTGTAAGTGTTCATTTTACTGCATGAGGATAAAATTGCCAGAAGATCTCACTTTGATTACTCCCTTTAATATTTTCTCTTTAACTGATTCCTATTTTGAAAATGAGTGACTTGTTGACATGTAGCAATGTTCTTACAATGAAGGAGGTTGTTATGCCTATGGTAATTTCATAGGATAAAGAACTAAGAAAATATTTGAATAGAAATTGGAGAACAAACTCTAAAGAGGAGAGTCTGTATGGAGCAAGGAAGCATGAACAAACTATGTATTTTGCCAAAGAATTTTGAGAAAAGCCAGCCAGCAGGAAGAATGCTTCCAGCTCAGCTCCGTATCGACTTCTCCACTTGCTGTGATCAAAGGTGTGGCATCTTCCGCATTAGGGCTTTATTATCAAGTTTGGTGGTTAGCTAAGAATTATGGCATTATCTATATTGTTTGGGAGCCTTGGGGTAATCACTTACTAGGAGTTTATAGGGAGATATCCTACATCTAGCACTGAGGATTTTATTTAGTTACTTGCACTCTCTGGGAGAAGTATTATCCACCCTTATGTGAGGAAACTCTACCAGCTGGTGCTAAGAAATAGCAACATTGCCCATCTTGCTTGACACTATGCTTCTTTCTATATGAGCTTTTATGGCTGGCTTTAAATCTAGAGATGTGGCTGATTATTGCTGCTGTTACTGTCTTGTTATTTTCTTGTTTCATTATCTCTCTATTTTGGACACCAATCACATGCTTTTGACAACTTTACTTTGTATTCCATACCTCTAAGCTTTAAAAATATAACATTTATTATTTCTTTATCTTTTCCTACTATCTCCAGGGAGTTTCTCAAAGTGTTCTATGCCATAAATTCATTCTAAAACTGTATCTCTCCTGCTTCACATATGATCAAATTGTTCTTTATAGTTTTTTTTCAAATGAAATATTTCTTTTCTGTTCATTTTTGTTGGGTGTTAGGCCAGCTAACTCACATGAAGTGTGGTATTGTCCTTTATTCACAATCCTCATGCTTCCTACATATTTTTAGCTTTATTTTTCCCCATGGCTTCATGCTCTTATGTATTTCAGGTTCTCTGTAGAAAATGTAGGTGGAACAAAGAAGGGAAACTGGGTGAGGTTCTGCCCCAATCAGGCAATTTTAAGGAAGAAGTAAGAATCACAAGAACATTGAATATCAGTGAAGATCTTCTGGTCAATGCCATTTTTCTACCAGCTAAATTTACAACCCAGATATTACTGGATGTTTCTAGAAAAAAAATTGGAGCATGCTCCTTCTTTGGGATTACAGAGATCAAGAACAATGAGGAATATGTGCATGTGACTATTACTGTGCCCATTGATACCAAGTCCCAACCTATGGAAACAGCCCATGGACCAAAACTGAAGGTCTTTATTGTGCAGCAGCTCAGTGGACTGAAATGCAGAGTGTGGGAGGAACAGTCTTTGTCAGGAAAGGGCACAACAATCAGTTATCCAATAGCAAATGGTCAGCCTTGAAAAAAAATGCACATCAAATGGTATTATACAGACTAAGCTTGCTGTGTTTATATATTTAGACATCTACATGTATATACATTTACATATATTCATGTAACATAAAATAACGTAAAAAGAGACCAAAATTTAAATGATAGCAAGGATGGGATATATGGGAGAATTTGGAAGAAGAGAGAAGGTGAAATGATGAAATTATAGTATAAGCTCAAAAAATAAAAGAAATAATTTTAAAGGGAGTGGATTCTGGACCTTCCCTTCAATTCTGCTTCTATTTTGTACTTGGTGTCTACACATAAGCTGTTTTCTGATCACTCTGATGTGGGTTTGTAACCAGAAAAAGGATTAATGGATGCTTCATTACATTTAATTTAACAGTGTTGAAATTTACCCTTCAACACATACCATCACTTAAACTGCCTAGTTAGTTTACTGAATCTGTCTTTATCATTAAAATTTATTAAAACCAATACCTAAACCATGGAGTGAGTCCACTTATATCTTCTAATTACCTTTGTGTTCAGCAGAGAGAGACTATGGGGAGCTTAACTGAGCCAAGAGGAGCTATTCAGTTGGGGGGCACCAAGCTGCACATGCTAGCAGGGTTATAAATCTCTGAAGGACTGAGATGGGGTTGCCAACTGGTCTATCTGACACTAGAAGAAACATGGATAATTAGTGGTGTTTCTGGTGAGTAGCTACATGCATAGGGCTATGAACAAGTCATACAAGCAAAGTCAAAACCAGATTTACTCTTTACTGATATCAAATGGTCTCAAAGTTTAGGAATCTTATTTCTGGGTAGTGGAACTGTGTACATTTGTTTCTCCCAGTTCGCTATGAAAGTTTAGTGTTTTAAATGCCCATTATTAACTTTTCTCATGGGGGCAATATAAGATTCTTTTAAAATGGAGCACATGTAATTTTCCCATAAGACTCTGTTAACTGAATAAAAAAAAATTCTCTTTCTGCCCATTCAATTGCAAGAGATGCTTAACTATGTGATGCAGAGAATAAAATTAGCCCTTAGGAGAGTCTGAGACTGAATATTTGCTGAAGAGGAATATTAGAAAGTTAAAGAGAGGGAACGAGCATTGCAGAAAAGCACTCAGAAATGGTTTCCATTCTCATCAGGTTCAACTAATACACAGCTGACTTAGCTGGATGGCTCCCTGGATCAATTATTGTGAATGCTTTTGGATGTATGTAGATGTATGTAGATGGGGGAACAGATTGTGTGGTGCTTTCAGCACATTAGGCAGAAGCTGCTATTAGTGAAATTTCAAATTATCCAGCACTTGATGAACTTAACTAGAGTATAAATTCCCCCTTCACTACTTAAGCCCCTGTCTTTCAGTGCTAATGAGAGAACTCTCTGATTGCATCTTATACCCTATAAGGTGTAAACTGCTTTAGTAAAATTAAGATGTGCTTATATTCAAAGTACTGATAGCTTTTCTACTTTTTCTATGTAGTAGGATGTGGTTATTGAAAAGAAAATATACTCTAGCCCTAGCTTTAAAAAATAATGTAATAATGTTATGCTTTTGAAAAGATGTACTTTATTTTTAATATTGTGTATGGGGGAGCATGTGCGTATCTATACAGGTGCACAATGAGGCCAAAAGATGGTGTCAGACCCACTGGAGTTGGATTTATAAACATTTGTGAGCTACCCTTGTAGGTACTGGAAACCAAACTCTGGTCCTCTGAAAAAGCAGTACATCTTAAACACTGAGCCATCTCACCAGTCCCATAATTTTAAAATTCATTTGTTGGTTAGAATTATTATTTTATTATATTTAGCATTTTGTGTTTATCATCTCTGCCTATATGATTCTTTATATTGAGGAAAGTATATTAACTACCTTTAGAGTTGATAGTTAATGTCCAATAAAAAAAGGGAATGTGTTAAATCTTGTCTTCATCAGGATGTTATGTCATCCTGACATCCTCCAGCCCTTGTATTTCCATAGTAATACTCAACAAAAGGACATCTAGGAGATATAAATTATAAATAAAGAAGCCAAACTTTCACTATTTGCAGATGATATGATAGTATACATAAGTGTCCCCAAAAATTCTGCCAGGGAGCTTCTAAGGCTGATAAAATGTCTTCAGTAGTGTGGCTGGATACAAGATTAACTAAAAAAAAAATCAGTAGCCCTCCTATATACAAATAAAAAACAGGTCAAGAAAGAAATCAGAAAAACAATCACCCTTTAAAATAGCCACAAATAAGATAAAATATCTTGTGATACCTCTAACCAAACAAGAGAAATACCTGTATGACAAAAACTTTAAGACTTTAACGAAAGAAATTGAAGACGATATCAGAAAATGGAAAGATCTCCATGCTCCTGGATAGGTAGGATCGACATAATAAAAATGGCAATCTTACCAAAAGCAATCTACAGATTCAATACAATCCTCATCAAAATCCCAACACAATTCTCCATAGACCTCAAAAGAACAATACTCAACTTCATACAGAAAAACAAAAGACCCAGGATAGCTAAGACAATCCTGTACAATAAAGGACCTTCTGGAGGCATCACCATCCTTTACTTCAAACTCTACTATAGATCTATAGTAATAAAAACAGATAAATATTGACATAAGGAAAGGCACATAGACCAATGGATTGAGGACCCTGACATTAACCCACACACCTGTGAACATGTGATTGTTGACAAAGAATCTAAAAATGTACAATAGATAAAAGAAAGCATCTTCAACAAATGGTGCTGGCATAACTGGATGTCAACACATAGAAGACTTCAAAGAGATTCATATCTATCCCCACGCACAAAACTAAAGTCCAAGTGGATCAAGGACCTCAACATAAATCCAGTTACCCTGAACCTGATAGACTAGAAAGTGAGAAGTAGCCTTGAATGCATTGGCATGGGGGACTACTTCTTAAATATAACACCAGAAGCACAGACACTGAGAGCAATAATCAATAAATGGGAACCCCTGAAAGTGAAGCTTCTATAAGGCAAAGCACACAGTAAATATACAAAATGGCAGCCTACAGAATGGGGAAAAATCTTTACCAAACACACATCTGAAAGAAGGTTGATCTCCATAATATATAAAGAATTCAAGAAACTAGACATCAAATAATGCAGTTAAAATATCAAATAACTGAAAGACATTTAAAGAATTGCTCAACATCCTTAGTCATCAGGAAATGCAAATCAAAACGACTCTGAGGTACCTTTTTACACCTGTCAGAATATCTAAGATAAAAAAAATAGCTTATGTTGGAGAGGATGTGGAGTATAGGGTACACTTCTCCACTGCTGGTGGGAGTGCAAATTTGTACAGTCAATTTGGAAATATATATGGCTATTTTTCAGAAAACTTGGAATCAATCTACCTCAAGACCCAGCATTACCACTCTTGGGCACATACACAAAGAATGTGCAATCACATAAGGACACTTGCTCAACTATGTGCTTAGAAGCATTAGTCATAATGGCCATAACCTGGAAACAACCTAGGTTCCTTCAATTGAAGAATGGATGAAGAAATGTGATATATTTTATAAATGGAGTATTACTCAGCTAAAATAAACAACAACATCATGAAATTTGCAGACAAATGGAAGGAACTAGAAAAAAAAATCATCCTGAGTGAGGTAACACCGACCAGAAAGACAAACATGGTGTGTACTGTGTACTCACTCATAAGTGGATAATAGATGTAAAGCAAGGATAGCTAGACTATACCCACAGCTCCTAGGAAGCTATGCATCAAGGAGGACCCTAAGGACACATGGATCACCCTGCGAAGGGGAAATAGATGAGATTTCCTAGATAAACAGGGGGTGGGGTAGAGGGTAGGGAGTAGAGAGTGGGAACATGAGGGAACAGGATGGTCAAGTTACAGAGAGATGGAGAGGGAGAGCAATGAAAGAGATATCTTGATAGAGGGAGTCATTATGGGATTAGGGAGAAACCTGGTTCTAGGGAACTTCTCAGGAATCCACAAGGATGACCGCAGATAAAACTCTTAGCAATAGTGGAGGGAGTGACTGAACTGGCCTTCCCCAGTATTCAGATTGGTGACTACCCTAACTGTCATCACAGAGCCTTCATTCAGTAACTGATAGAAGCAGATGCAGAGATCCATAGCCAAGCACCAGGCCAAGCTCTGGGAGTTCAGTTGAAGATAGGGAGGAGGGATGATATGAGCAAGGGTGGGGTCAAGATCATGATGGAAAAAGCTACAGAGATAGCAGACTTGAGGTCATAGGAGCTCATGGACTCTAGACCCACAGCTCGGGAGCCTTAATGGGACCTACCTAGCCCCTCTGAATGTGTATGACAGTTGTGTAGCTTGGTCCTTTTGAGGGGCCCCTGGCGATGGGAGCAGGATCTATTCCTGGTGTATAAGCTGACGTTTTGGAGCCTATTCCCTATGGTGGGATGTCTTGCTCAGCCTGCAGGGATAGGGGTTTGGTCTTGTCTCAACTTAACGTGCTGGTCTGTTTGACTCCCCATGGAAGACCTTGCCTTCTTTTCTTAGGAGTGAATAGAGTTTGGTTGGAGGAAGTTGGGGAGGAAGTGATTGGTATGTAAAATGAATAAAATTTTTTAAATAATAAAAATGTCACCTTAAGTTTGATTCATGCAATTATGTTCAACCTGTGGCCTGTAGGAAACATATACCCCAGAATAGCACAACATTTTAAACTTACTTAAAAGAGATGAAGTTTTTAAAGAACAAAGGCTGCCTTATACTGGTGCACATTTCTAGTCATATCAGGGTTCTCATGTGACAGTTATGGAAACAGAATGGCTAAGTGAGGAGGAAGGGCAAACACTAAACTTAAAGGTCCTGTTAAAATAAAGGGGAGAGATGTTCAGTGGCAAGAGTCCCTCCATATTTTAATAAGTCACATTTTAGGAATTGAAATGGCGCTTATTGCTAAGACAAATGTAACACCCTATGCAGCAAGGCATGTAAGCGAAAGAGAACTAACAGCCCTTTAGAAACAAGAAGAAAATAATTGAAACTCTATGGGTCTATTAGTTCATTGTAATTTTGACTCACTCATTAGGGGGGAAAGCCTAGTTGCTTTGAGCCATTTTGCAAAATCTAGTACTTTAGATTATAATTTCCTTTACTTACTTATGAAGTACTAACTTTATATAATTACACAAAAAAATTCCCAACAGATGTGTTTGCAGCAGTACCCCATAGGGTTTCCTGATACAGAGCCGATTTCAAATTGAGTTCAACATTTAAAAGAGGATGAAGCATGCATGCTCTTCCTGTCAGAAACATGAATAATTAAAGTCTGGGAGAGATATCAGAAATAAAGGGAAGTAAAAAGATTGCCCTTAAGTCTTGAAAAACCTTTAATTTAAGGTTTGGTGCCATTTATTTGCTTGCAGAAGAGGTGATTATAATGGACTGTGCTTCACAGCAATTAAAAAGCTTCCATTAGAGACAGCCACATATGGTAGGAATCCTGTCAACCTCTTGTCCTGATGTATATTACTGAAAACATCTTGTGAATTTCAAAGACAGAACAGTATATTTAGAGGGCATAGCTATGTATCAAACATTTCTCACATTTACAGTTTATGGCAGTTAGAGTATTTCAACTTGATAATCACATCAGAAGCAAGATTACTATTTATCATATAACAAAGTAGTGAGCTGTAGCTCTACATATTATATTATTCTATTCATGAAACCAGTAAAAGTTCCCTTTAAATACACAGTAAACTCTGTTAACAGGAGTTCCCATACAAGCTCCCATTGGCAACCACCTAGTCGTGAAAATTACATACAGCACTAAACCCTTTAAAACATCCATGGGTTATAATAAATTTTAAAAGCACACTGGATAACGGGTGTATTCGTATATGTCCAACGTCTAGGACAGAACTTTATCAAGATTTTGAGTAATGAACATTTGTGTGAGTTCAAACAAGGAGCTGAAGACAGTCTACCAAGAGCCTGATAAAAGTCACATGTGAATGCTCAAACAAAAGAAAGTATTTATAGAGACCGCACAATGCGATGCAGTATCATTTCCAAAGAATTGAGAACCGGGTTATTAGGAGTCTATCAGGAACAAACTATGTTTGTTCCTTGTGTGTTTGAGATTGAAGAGGTGAAGAGTGTCATAAGGACAAAAAAACAGGAGTTTTGAGATATTCTCTCTTTTTTTTTTTTTTAAAGAAAACGAATGGGGCTGGAGAGATGGCTCAGAGGTTAAGAGCATTGCCTGCTCTTCCAGAGGTCCTGAGTTCAATCAACAGCAACCACATAGTGGCTCACTACCATCTGTAATGGGGTCTGGTGCCCTCTTCTGGCCTGCAGGCATACACAAGACAGAATATTGTATACATAATAAGTAAATAAATATTTTAAAAAAGAAAACGAACTATCTTTTTTCATTTTACATACCAAACCAATTTCCCATTCCCTCTCCTCCTCCCATCCCTTCACCTTTACTCCACCCACCCTCCATCCACTCCTCAAAGAGGGTAAGGCACATTGCTTTGGGGAAGGTCCAAGGCCCTCCCTACTATATCTAGGCTGAGCAAGTTATCCATCCAAAGAGAATAGGTTCCCCAAAAGTCAGTACAAGCAGTTGGGATAAATGCTGGTGCAATGCCAGTGGCCCTGAGGTCTGCCCCAGCCATACAACTGTCACCCACACTCAAAGGGTCTAGTTTGGTCCCTCCCTGTTTGGCTATAGTTGGTGAGCTCCCATTATCCCAGGTAAACTGTTTCAGTGGGTGTACCCATCATGGTCTTGACCTCCTTGCTCATATTCTTACTCCTCCCACTCTCCAACTGGACTTTGGGATCTCAGTTCAGTGGTCCAAAGTGGGTCTCTGCCTCTATTTCCATTAGCTGCTGGATGAAGTTTCTATGGTGACATTTAAGATATTCATGAATATGATGACAAGACAAGGCCAGTTTGAGTACTCTATCCATTATTGCTTAGGGACTTAGCTGAGGTCATCCTTGTGGATTCCTGGGAATTTCTCGAGTGTCAGGTTTCTTGCTAGCCCCATAATGGCTCCCTCAATCAAAATATCTTTCCTTGCTCTCATCTCTGTCCTTCCTTCATCTCGACTATCCAATTCCCTCAAGCTCTCTTCCCCCTTCTCCATTCTCACCTCATCTTCCCCTTCTGGCATGTCTTCTTCTGCCACTCCCATGCTCCCAGTTTTTGTCAGGTGATCTTGTCTATTTCTTCTTTCAGTGGTGCTGGCATAACTGTATTCCAACATGTAGAAGAATGCAAATAGATCCATATCAATCCTCATGCACAAAACTCAAGTCCAAATTGATTAAAGACTTCAATGTAAATCTGACCACACTAAACCTAATAGAAGGGAAAGTGGGAAGTAGCTTCCAATGCATGGACACAAGAAACCACTTCCTAAATATAACCTCAGTAGCATAGACACTGAGAGAAACAATTAATAAATGGGACCTCCTGAAACTGAGAAGATTCTGTAAAGCAAAGGACACAATCATTAAAATGAAAAGGCAGCCTACTGAATGGGAAAAGATCTCTACCAATCCCACATCAGACAAAGGACTGATCTCCAAATATGTATAAAGAACTCAAGAAATTAGACATCAAAATTCCAAATAATCCAATTAAAAAACGGGTTACAGATCTAGACAGAGAATTCTCAACAGAAGACACTTAAGGAAATGTCCAACATTCTTAGCCATCAGGGAAGTGCAAATCAAAATGATTCTGAGACACCATCTTACACCAGTCAGAATGGCTAAGATCAAAAACACCAATGACAGCTTATGCTGGAAAGGATGTGGAGTAAGGGGAATGCTCCTCCAATGCTTGTGGGAATGCAAACTTGTTTAACCACTCTGGACATCAGTATGGTGGTTTCTCAGAAAATTGAAAATCAACCTACCTCAGCACCCAGCAATACCACTCTTGGGCATATACCCAAAGGATGCTCAATCATACTACAAGGACATTTGTTCAACTATGTTCATTGCAGCATTATTTGTAGTATCCAGAAATTGGAAACAACCTAGATGCCCCTCAACCAAAGAATGGATAAAGAAAATATGGTAGATTTACACAATGGAGTACTACTCAGAGGTAAAAAAGAACAATGACACCTTGAAATTTGCATGCAAATGGATGGAACTAGAAAAAAACATCCTGAGTGAGGTAATTCAGATCCAGAAATTTGAAAGTGGTATGTACTCACTCATAAGTTGATACTAGCTGTAAAGCAAAGGAAACAAGCCTATAGCCCATGATCCTAGAGATTTCAAAAGCTTAATGAAGATGCTTAGCTGTAAAGCGTGAGATTCCAAGAGAAGTCAAAAGCAACAATGACCTTGGGGAAAATTTCTCATTCTTGATTCATAGACAAAGGCCCATATTCTTTCTTGGTAGGCACAAACTGGCACCCAAACAATGCAATATTTTATACCATTACTAATGTCTTCCACAATGAATTAACTTTCCCCCAAAATCATGACTATTACTGTCATCATTAATTATGCTTGCTTTATTAATAAATTTTCAATATACAGCTAGTGTATATCAAGGACTCACCATGTGAGAGACATTCTGATTAATACTCTAGGGATATGGTGTCATTGAGTCCTTATAATCGAGGAACATCAGCAGTGCATTTAAAAATTAGGGCCTCTCTGAAAAGAAAATGGGAAACATTTTCCAATAACCTTTTGAAATATAAAACATCATATAGAATACCAGTTGTATGAGAAAAATCTGCTTCTTTATTGAAAATGTACAAATAGATAATTAAGATGACCTTTCTTAATCTTTCTTAGAACTATGTTATCTTTGAGTGATCTGTCCTCTATCCTCCCTATATCCCAGCCTCCTCCAATAAGGGGCTTCTAGTAGACAATAGAGGGAGAAGAAACAGAAACTAAAGAAATGTCAACTACTAAAACTCAGACTTTAACTTCCTTTCAATAAGTACAAAAGTGGAAAAGCAAAATTTGTCTTAGCAAGTCAGAAATGCTCCTATGTCTAGTTACTCTCTTTCTTTATCTCCCTTTTCTTGCTTTGTCTGAAAGCACCATCCAGATACAGATACACAAGGAAGCAGCCTGCTTAGGAGCACATTCTTGCCTTAAATATGTCATGTTGGAATAGACTTTCAGCTTTTAAATCAAGACTTCATCTTGATCCTTCCTGTCTCACTAAAGCATTTAAGCAATTGACAAAAATACACACGTTTGACTTGCCACTCATTATGCAGGGTCCCTTCTGTCATCCCTACTAGAAAAGGGAAAGTAGAGATGCCGAGATAGGAAATCTAAAACTGGGTGTCTTTATAAATGTAGAAGAATTCAGATTAGAACTGTACATATGCATTGCCTGTACATAAGCCCTCACATCTTGATGTTATAAAGATGCATGAATTTGCCAAAGGTAAGTCAGCATTAATAGCAAGAGATGGTTTATCAAATCAATGGTTGCAAAATGAAATGACTTGAACAGTTGAGTGGGACAATGGGCAAGATGATAGAATGTGGTGGAGCGTGTACTGGGAATCGGAGCATTTACAGTCTCCCTGAATTGGGTGCTTATGACTCAACACTAGCAGATTTTTGCTACACAAGAATGAAGGTTTTGTTCTGCCAGAGTTTCTCATTTATAAAAGAAGCCGGAAGTCATATTTTCAAGTGAAATCATTCTTACTTTAAAATGTTGGCAAATTTCTCCTTCCTTTAAAAATATTATTCAGGCTGCTCATATATTACAGAGGATGGCTATTAATTTCAGCATGTGGGAAGCTTTGTGGCAATTTGTACTCTATGCTATTTGAAGAACTTTGAAGTTAATTTTCTATAAATAAAAACGTGAAGGAACACTACCACCTCTGTTCATTCATGTGTTGGCTGTGGCCTTTTTGCCCTGCTTGATAGGGTTGTGTAGCTGTGACAGAGATTATATGGCATTTAGAGTCTGTAATATTACTCCGAAGCTTCTTATAGGGAAGTATACTGACCCTTACATTAGGCAAAAAAGAGTAATTTGCACTGCTGAGTCTCTGAACCTCATAAAATCATGACTTTTCAAGAACACTTGGGTCAATGAGAACAAGGTAAAAAGAACCATAGTGCTGATGGTATTGATTTCTAATGCAGTTTTGCCCAATTATTTCCCCTAAGTGAGGACTGTCTTGTTACTATGACAACAGTTGCACAAGGCTATGCGTGTTTGTGGGAAGACAGCAGCAAAGATATACTAAATGTCGGACTAGAGAAAAGGACAGTAAAAGCTTGTGATTTGGCATTGACTTGCAGGGCCAGCGTTTTCACATTCTCCCCCACAGGTGAGATAGCCATATATGACTTTGAGTAGCCCAGCTACTCCAGCAAGCCACCCCCTACCTTTGGCTCTGCAAACACCATCTGTATGGACTGAGGAAATGATTTCACAAACAAATGAGTCATATGCCAGAGCTATTCACTTGTCAGTGGAGTAGATAACGGGTTTATTAAAGATTAAAAAATAGATCCATGTTAGATGTAAGCTGTTTTCCCTAACAGTGTTCTAGCCTTATTTTATTGAATGGTCCCACATACTCTGATGAGCTTCTGTGCTTATCAATTTATCATTTAGGCGCCTCCTTAGCGCAGTAGGCAGCGCGTCAGTCTCATAATCTGAAGGTCCTGAGTTCATTTGTAGTTGTTTAAGACAGCAACTCAGCTCCTTTCAAAGTTAATGTTACAAATAATTTTTTTTATTTCTCCAAGCCAAACCTCCCCAAGTCAACTTCAGTTTCACCCTGTACCTGACATCATATCCACTATGATCATTTTTCAGTTCTTTTTTAATTATCCCTTTCCTATGCACAAAGATCATATCCTATCTCTGTGATTTCCTGTCTACAGTATGATCTCTATTCAGCAGCCAGTAGTTCATTCTAATATAGATATGAGACAGGTCACTCCTTAGATCATAACAGCTTCAACAATCTCTTCTATTAAACTCAGTTCAAAATGTAATAACCCTTCCCATAGTCATGATCCTCTTCTATCTTCCTATGTGTTCCCTCCAACACATTCTTCCTTACCTTCATGTCTCTTTGTATGTGTGATAACCACTAAATCCAATTGATGTTGCTCATTTGTTCATGGGCGTCAGGCATTCACGACATGGGAAACCTATCAAGGGCCACACCATCAAAGAATGAAAATTTCTCCCCAGCAATGTCAACCTCCAGTAGCTTCTCAGTAAGGGATGGGGCCTGGGGCACACTTCTCTCATCTATGCCAGAATTTTGTCTGGCTTGTCCTTATACAAGTCTTGTCCAGGTAACTATATGTGTCATAAGCTTTTGGTGCAATAATTATGTGTTTTTTCTTAGTGGTGTGTGTGTGCGTGTGTGTGTGCGTGTGTGTGTTGCGAGTGTGTGAATTTTGCCTAATTATAGAAACTTAAATTGTGTTTTCCTCCAAAACACATGTTAGTGAGTTAACATATATTTTTAAGTTTTATAAGCTGGTGAGAATGCTACTCAATTTGTAAATTAGGAACAGAGTCTCAGAGAAAAGAGCATTAAAGTTTTTTGATTTGGGCATGATGATTAGAACTTAGTATTCACTGTTATCCTGTGTGGGTCTCCTGTCTTAAACTTCTCAGAGTAGCTCTTCTTATGGTTTTTCTCAAGGATGTACAGACACACACACGAGAGAGAGAGAGAGAGAGAGAGAGAGAGAGAGAGAGAGAGAGAGAGAGAAAGGGAGGGAGGGAGGGAGTAAGGGAAGGAGGGAGGGAGAGAATTTGGCAATGTCTATAGACATCAACACTGAACAGGTCTCTGGATTCTTTCTGTTTTTCAAATATTTCATTGACCAGAAAAGGTCAGTTGGAAGATAATTAGAAATTTAATGGGGAAAGTTCCCTGAACCCAAGTCATGAAAATCAAGTGAACATGCTTTCATATCACCGAGGCATCCAAAGTGCCGGGAAATCTAGCATTCTCTATATCACAAACTATTTGAAATGCATAGACTTGAATTTTTGTTTGGAGCCATTGTGAAATTCTTAACACAAAGTTGTTTCAGTTCCAGGTACCTGTTGACCAGGTGGGACAGGACACCCTGGGCCCTTGTTTAAGGCAGGAAGTGCTCCTGACATGCCCTTGGATTCTTACTGCACTCCTCAATGTGTGTTGGAGTCCCCTTTGTTACTGTTTCTCCTGTTCATTTAACCTAGTGGAACGCATAATATGAAAAACAGTCACAAATCAATCTTTTCCTTAAGACTCAAGAGACCTTCAGGTCACAAGGTGAACAACACTCACTGGAAACAAGGTACTTTTGGTGGCAGGAATCTGTAAATAGTGGTTGTCAGTCTTGCTATTTTGCTGTGACCCTTTCATACAGTTTCTCCTATTGTGGTGACCCCCGAGCCATAAAATTATTTATGTCTGCTTCATAACTATAATTTGCTACTGTGCTGAATTATAACATACTATTTGTGTTTTCTTAGGCAACCCCCATAAAATGGCTATTAGTCCCCAAAGGGGCCTCAGCCTACAGGTTGAGAACCACTGCTCTAAAGCAAAGCAAAACTGTGTTCACCCATAAGATGAGAGACTTCAAATCTTCTTTAAAGGTAAATACAAGAAATTCAACATTTATCAGCTTCACTGTGAGACTTTGATCACAGGATAATATTTATAGCCTAATTTGGAGGTGAGCGGCCAGCCCTATTTCATATGTATGGACAATAATAAAATAACTAGGCTGAATATATTTATGTATTTATATATATGTATAGATATAACAAAATTAACATTAAAAGTTAAAGAGAAAAATGAAGACAATTCATGGAAGTTGCAGGGCTTGAAAGTAGATGGTGGGACAGATTATGAAAATTGGGGACTGAAGATGATTACAGTATACTATAATCATGATTGGAATGTCATAGGGAAACCCAATACTTTGAACAATTAATACATTCTTGTAAGGCAGGGTGTGATGGTGCACATTTTAATCCCAGCACTCAAGAGGCAGAGGCAGGTAGATGTCTGAATTTGAGGCCCGCCTGCCATACAAAGAAAGTTTCAGGACAGCCAGTGCTCTGTTATACAGAGAACCCCCATCTTAAAAAAACAAAACTAACTAAATAAATAGATAAAAAAATTGAGGTTTTTTGCTGCAACTGTGATTTTTTTATTTATAAATTTATTTATTCTTTGTGTCTTTCACATCATGCATCTCCATCCCACTCATTTTATCTCCTCATCCATTGTATCCATCCTCTGCCTTTGAAAACTCCCTGAGAAAATTAAATGGAGAAAAGTTAAGAAAAAAGAACAGAAAGCAATAATCTCAATGTGGAAACTATGGTGTGATACTCTGTGTCTCTCAGAATACCTTTTAGTCCATTTATCTTTATTTGCAAGTGTTCATTGAAAGAGACATTGGTCTGGTTCAAGGCCTCTGGTTTCTGCTATGCTATCAATACTAGGTTCTCACTGGAACTCCTTTTGGATACCCTGTTCTTGTCCTGTGTCATGGAGATCCTGTAGCTTTGGATCTGCAGTACTTGCCTTTTCATAGGCTCCAGTAGATCACAGATGGGATGGATGTTGGGGTGGGCCAACTCAAAGCCCTGGTTCCAAGCCTGGGTTGGTCAGCCTGACAACTCTCTCCTGTTCTCACCCTCTGGGTGAGCTGTGCTGTGTTGCCCCAGCTTGTTCATTCTATGTAGCAAGGAACAAGATCAGCTCTCATGCCCTTAGGGTCAGCTCACCCACATCTAGAACACCAGGGACAACTCTGCTGTGTTGTCCAGGCATGGTGCATGGCCTGCACTCCTGAGGGTACAGCTGGGATTTATTATTATTGAAGGCACATGTGATCCTATTCCCCAAATCAATTCTTCATGTGATATATTCCTCACTAATGTTTTCATTGTATCTCATTGTATTTGATACAGTTTTGATATGATTTTAAGTGGGAGAGAATTTGATTAATGTTCTGTTCTCATCTATTACAGAGCATCTGATGGCAAACTCTAACTATTGTCATGCAGTTAGAAGACAATACCCACAGGAAAGTATTGCTTTCTCTAGGACAGGAACCTTCCACATGCACCTACTGCATGCAGACTTTTGCTGTGGGAGCTCCTTCTGCTTCTTTAGCTAATAGCCTTTAAGATACAAGCCCACTTGGACGTGATCTCTTTTGCTTTAAAAAGCAGCAGTAGCCATGTGGGCTCTCTCTCTTGCTTTGGATTCTGCTTCCAGCTACTAGACTCCTTTCCTGGTCACACAGAGGGCTGTTGTCTAGGATGGTAATCTGTAAGTTTTCCCTTTAAATAAATAACCCTTTTATTAATCATAATTCCAAACTGGTGTGGGATTGTTTTGTTACTTACACCTTCAGCCTTTTATGCACAGAATCTGAGAGCCTAGTCCCACTTGGCCTAGAGTGTGAGGTAAAGAACTTTGTCATGGAGTTCATCTCATGAACAGTTTCTCTTTCTTGATTATGTTTTCCCTGTGCTAGTGAAGTGAGTAACCTGATCACCACGTACTCTTCTGATTCATGCATTGCAACGTGGTATCTCTCAAAATTCCCCAGCATAGGTTTTGGTTTTTGAAGTCCTTCCTCTTTATGAATTGAGGCATGAAGCTGTTCATTTAAATGACACTTTTCTACAGGCTCAATCCTTGGGCTGACATCATTCTGAGATAAAGCTTAAAGAACAGGCTGAAGCAAGTCTACTAAGCAGTAACCCCAAATGGATGTCTTCACTGAATATTGCTGACATATACTGGATTCTCTGCTGACTCATTGTTTCACATCTCAGTTGGTTGAGAACTCAAGGAAGGTAATGCTATTTACTAGACTTACCTTCACAAACCCACAAGGAGTATATATTGCTAATTCTTGTTCTACAGATAAACTCAGGCATATGTTCAAGGTCATGCTCATGAAATATGATTTCCAGTCTTACCAAGATCATGTAGACTACTCAAGTTCTCAATTACTATGAAGGAGTATAATTTATAAATTATATGATGATTAATTTAATTTTATCTTGTAAAGCAATTAGAAATTTGGACTATTATTAGAAACCTCTGTCTAATTCTATGAAACTTCATTTTTATATATCTGAGCATCTCCTCTAACTCCAGATCAATTACTTAGCAAATCTGCACGAACTTTCTAGTACCAATCTTAAATTTACTTACATTTTGAAAAAGAGTGTTTTAAAAATACTACATTCATACAGATCTGGGATGATCCATGGGGACTAGAGGTGTCAGAAGACATTTGCTGAAAAATCAAATAGCATCTGCAAAAAACTTAATTGCTTGCACACATTTTTAACTCCCCAGGATACATTTTTCACTCTTCTGCAGTTTTCTATCTGGGGTTCTGATTTTTATTTGTATAGATGGTTGCATATTGAATATAAAAATACTAGAGTTCTAATGCTCACATAAATTTTCTACTTTAGGTCCACATTTTTTTTAACAGTCATAGACATAAATAGCAAAGTGATGCTGAGGGACAAGGATGATAACTAGAGAATGTGTATTTGTTGAAAAATTGAAGAATGCTTTTGCTGTAACCTTCACAACTCACCTTCTAGCTTCTCAAATGTTTGTGCTTGCCTTAATCTCCTTTACCCCACCAGATGCTCCTCTTCACCTGTGGAGAACTTCTTTCTCTTACTCTTCATTTGAAAGTTACCTCTGTAGAATGAACTCTGACCAAGATCAATAATTATAGGAAGAATCTTAGTGGAGGCTGGATCAACTTACAGTAATTTATGAACATTAAGAGAATTGTTGGACTGGAAAAATTATCATAAAAATTATGGGGCTCATTGTTATTGAAGCTAACATAAATAATTTCTTCTACAAATATACTGTGTTTTGTAAAACAATCATTTTCATTTATTGTTAATTATATTGTACATTCATTGTTTTGTTATACAAAAACAAAATTATGAATTATCAGATGCTTGTGTTTCCTGGACTTATTTTCCTGTGGTGTAAAAATGTTTGAGTTTCAGTTGCCCTGCTTGTGATATTTTCAACTAGAATGTATCAAAACTAGGTATTCTATGTTTGATGAAAATTTTATTAGGTCTTATTAGAGTTTCTGTATTTTCTTGCTGAATCTGCAGTAAACAGTATTTTCTGAGAAAGGACAGAATGAATGAGGTACAATCATGGGCAGCTTCTACTTTTTCTCAAAGCAATACTTCTCTTTGTCCTGCACATTTTCATACTGGATAATGCCCTCATAAATGTCTATGTTTATTGAGGCTGAACTTTGAGTCTTGGGTTTAGCATAGACCTTACTATCATATATCTGGGTTCAAGAATGTTCTTTTATTACTATTATTTTTATTCTTACAGATGATTGGATCAGTATTTTTAATGTTAATATCACAATTGCAAAGATATAACAGAAAAGCACAGAACAATAAAAAGAACAGCATGGCAGAAAGAGATTAAATGTATTGAGAATGATACAAAATTACCACAAGAAATCCTACACAACAATGTTGGGAAATACTAGCAAAGGGACAGAGGGTCAAAATTATCAGAATGAAGCATGGATATTATGGCTACATTTCCCTTATTATTTTTTATTCATTCTATCATCATTTGACATGTTTTTATTGAATTCTTCCTCAGTCCTGACACTGAACATGAACCTGAGAATAGAGGAGAAAATGAACTAGAAGTTCTCCACCCTCATGGCCACACATATAACTTTATATATCATTCTATGATTGCTTCTAAAAATTATTCTCTTGGATATTATCTCCAGCTATATGAAGAAATCCCAAACATAGGATATAGTTTCATAGGAAAGAGAAGACAAAATATTCCTATAATCAAAGGTTATTTCACATAACATCAATTAATAGATGGCCAAAGCAATATATTCTCATAGTTTTGAAAGTGACATGTTTGCATTTATTTACCTTTCTATGTTTGAAACAGAATCTTGCTGTCTAGCTCAGACTGCCTTGAAACTGAAAAGTCTCCTGCCTCAGGTCCCAGAACACTGGGGATAATTGGTACATGTCACCATACTCAGTAAAGAAAACTACTTCCAGTGTAAAATCGTATCTCCCAATTCTCCTGAGAAGGACTTGTGTTATAAAAGAAGAGCAGATGCCAGCATCCTTACCTGACAGGCAGGAGATTGAAGTGCAAATAGACAGAGCTCTGTCAAGGGTCATAACCCTAGAGAATGAAATTATCTATAAATCTGACCATCTCACTCATAATACAAAGTGTTTTCCCTTGTTGCTGTTCAGTAAATTTGAATAATAAGTAAAATGAAAGTAAGTGAAATGGAAAATACATTCATCTTTAAACATGAGAGAAATACTAAATTCCTAAGCTTGAAAGTAGACTTTTAATAGAAAGTTCGAGTGTGAAACTGGGTCATTTGCATACTTTCTTTGACTTAGATACCTAATTGCCAGGGAATTTGCATTTTTCTGTTCCTTTTTGCACCATATCCAAGTCATCTACATATTTCAGTTAATCTATTTGCTGAAGATGGACAAGCTTCCCAACTCATAACTGGAATAAGCTACATTTCAGTGCACTTCAAGGAAGAGAACTCAACAGTATATAAAGAAAAAATATTTTCAAAGTCAACCCTTGTCAATCTCTTTCATAGCAATGAATGGTTTCTATAATGCTATTATCAGGATGCTGAAGACTGTGCAGAGTGGCACTAACAATGAAGATACCCTAATTTCATGTTTATACCACAGGCTCGGATTGAGTAAAATGATCTATAGGTCTGAAAGCACTTTAGCCTAGGTATTAGCACTAATGAGCTATGCATTGTCTCTCAGTCCTCATGATATATCCCCTTAGGTACAATCTGATATTAACCCTCTAAATTTAGAAACTGGAAAAAATAGGATTGTGAGAGTTTTGAAGAGGTTTCCAATCTATATAATTAACTTTCCCCAAATGCTCACCACAGCCTCTTTAGGATCCTGTGGCATTGGGTGTGAATTTCACTAAAAACGAATGATGTTAAATGTACAGAGTGATGTTACCTTATGTGCATTTGAGATTACTTTTGAGGGGTTTGGCAGCATGTGTGGTGTGCATGCACACCTGTGTGTGTGGACAGAGGCCTGAGGTAGATGCAAGTTGACTTGCTCCATCACTCTTTGCTTATTCCCTGGAGACAGGACTGCTACGGAGCACTTGGCATAACATTTGCATGTAAGGGAAGCAAGAGGAGTCACTGTGAATTTACTATTTTCTTTATCATGTACAGATGAACAAGATGGCCTTGGATGTCAACATTAGGTTGACATCTTTCATTTTTAGCCAATCGCTTCTCCATTTTCTTAGGCCACTTAAGATAATTTCTCTTCTGTAAATTCCTTCTATAAGCTGTTAAGACATATATCTTTTCCCAGCCTTTGCCAGTTCTGTATGGGATGTTTTTGTCATCATGGCCATGCACGTGAAGTGGAATCATCAAAGTAGACAGTCTCCATTTCTGCCACTGTGTGTGTAAGTGTAAGAGATTAAATTTAATATGTGCCAGTTTGCAAAATCACATTGATCACTACCTTCCAAGGTCCTCCAGTTCTTGCTTGCCATTCCACTCTAGTGCTTAAAACACTCCTGCCTTCCTTTACAACAGTGTTCAGTTCAATTTCTTCTGGTTGTGGTAGACTTGGGTAACTTCTTTGCATAACTCTTTCTGCTGCAATTTCCCTTTGACAAGCATCTTTTCTACTATCTTTAGTTTACTAATGACATGCCACATCATTTCTTTATCTATTAAGAGAAATTATCTCATTTAATTCTTATAATTATCTAGCTTTGATTCTTGGTCTCAAACTATAGATGAGGAAACAAAAACAAGAGAGAAAAGTAACAGTTCTTTCCATAGAAATAATGCCCAAAAGTCTGGGAGGAAGAGAGGGGAGACAATGAATATAAAACAAAGGAAATAGAGAAAACAAATGAGGGGAAGAGATGTGAAGAAATGGAAAGGGGTAAAAATGAAGGGAAGAAAAGAATCAAAAGAGCATGGAGAATGGGAGGTCCAGGAAGAAAAAGAGGAAAGAAAAGGAGGACTGAGGAAGGAAGAGAAAGAGAGGTAAGGAGAGAGAAGACTGGACTCATTGAGTAAATCTGAAGCCAAATCATTTCTTTGCCTGTGGTCATCTCTTTATAAAGATTTTATGTAACTAAAACAATAATCATGGAATAGAAGTCCAAATTCTGTACCACGAACAGGCATGTCTTTTTGGAAAGGAAATAATGCCGTTATCCAGATCCTGTTGTTGGTGAAGAAGAGAACACAATTTACATTTGCCATACTGTTTCTTTTAAAGTTTTATTCTTTTGCAGTAGCTACTAAGTCTGTGTCTCTGCATTCTGCACATGTCATGTCTACCAACTTCCTTAAGCAAAGATATTCATGTAGAGTGGGGGCAGTTCTCAAGCACAAAAAGTGCGTTTGCAGACTTTGCTGCACGAAATTGTGTGGTTTTGCAACATGATTATTGGAACAGTTTCTACATTTAGTTTTTTTATTTAAATAGAAGCTAGTTTTTAAATTTTCCTCTTTCTATGAATATGTAAGTTGGAGAGATGCGGTTTACTCTTTTTACCTTCATCTAAAACTGTCCCCACCACTAAAAGGGGAGGGGTATCAGGCAGATCACAGAGATTGTTTCCTTTATGTTGCATTGGCTGATACCAGTGTATTTCAAGCTTATGGGGTTCCATAGTTCCATGAGGTCTCCAGGGGCAATTTCAGTACTTGTAATAATATAAGTCCCCATTTAAATTTTCCCCAATGTCTTCCAGATACCTTATCAAGTGCTTTACATGTTTGAATTATTTAACCACACAATGAATTTATGATATAGAGCGAATGTTTGCATTCTAGTGTGTGCCCAATCTGCTCATGTGCGGACAGTTAGGTATCCAATACAGTGGAGTTGGGAGGTGATGGAGCTCTCATGGGCTGAGGCCTGATGCCACTGTTTAGGGCCTTGAGTACATCTTAGTTTCTATTGCTATTGTTGTGACAAAATATCTTGACAGAAAGAACTCCATAGACAGTTTAATATCAGCTAACAATTCAAGGACCCAGTGCCATGAAGGGAAGTCAAGTCAACTTGTAGCATGATGGGCCTGCTTGTCAGGGTTTCTGTCCTGTCCAGTTCCCACAGACGTTTAGCCCCAGAGAAAATCATGCAGAGAGTCTACATTAGGTTATAAACTGATTGGTCCATTAGCTCAGGCTTCT
Organism: Ondatra zibethicus; assembly: GCA_004026605.1. NCBI lineage: Eukaryota > Metazoa > Chordata > Mammalia > Rodentia > Cricetidae > Ondatra > Ondatra zibethicus. The sequence continues at coordinate 83,071 of PVIU01002980.1, forward strand.
TATTAGCTCCTGTAGCTTATATTAGCCACATGGCTCAGTACCTTTTTCAGTGGGGCAGGTCACGTCCTGCTTCTTGGGTGGTCTGGGCAGAACTGTGAAAGAACTTCCTTCTTCCCAGAATACTCCTGTTCTCATTGTCTCACCTCTACTTCCTGTCTGGTTTTCCTGCCTATACTTCCTGCCTGGCTAATGGCCAATCAGCATTTATTTAAATCATGATTGACAGAATTCTCCCGCACCAGCAACTGAAGCCTGGAGCAGTTGGCCACATCACATTGCCATTCAGAAAGCAGAGACTGATGAGAGAGGATATCACTCACTCATTTTCTGCTGTTAATTTAGTCCAGATTTTAGTGTCAGAGAATGATGCCACACACTTTTAGGCTGTATCTTCTCACCTCAATTAATCCAATGATGATAATCCCTCACAGGCATAGCTAACTGATTCTGGATTTTGCCCAATTGACAATTGCCACCAACCACCACAGAGTGCCACCCTATCCTAGAACAAAAGCTAGAAGTTCAGTTCTACATGCACCACTTACATTTGGGACACTAATATCCTACTTTAAAAACTAATTGCTGTGCTAAGTAAACTATAAGTGTATTTTAAAATAATCATCACCATCACAATCACACACCTACATAAACATACACGTAAGGATCACACTTTCTTGAAGTAAATGTATGCCATTCTGTATATTGCAACTGAACTATAGCAGAACTAAACAATTCTGTTCTATTTCTCATCGAATGAGGTGTAGGTGAAATATTTCTTATTACATTTTTATGAGCATGTATTTATAAGGGTTTCATTATGACAGTTTATATGTGCATAGTATATTTTATCAGATCGATACCCTTTACACTTTTGTTTCTTTTCCACTCCTGCTGATCCTCTTCTACTAATTGGCCCCCCTTGCAGTTTTATGCTGGGTTTTGTAAACCAAGTAGTTTCTTAATTTTTTTCTTTTTGTAGAAACATAGCAAGAAGTTAATTCTCAAAGCATAGACAACTTATAGCTGAATATACCACTGAAGAAAATAAGAAAATATCTGTCCTCCAGCAACTGTTAGCTGCCTTCTGACCCCATGGAGGCCGAGGATTATTTTGGGATAAAAGGACATAGAACGAGACAAAGAAATTATTAATAGAGACAATGAAAGCAATAATGAGAGGGGGAGAGGGAGAATGAGAGAGAAGGGGAGAGAGTTTTGCGGTTCTGTGACATATTGGTAATATATGTTTTCTCTGGATTCTTGACCTCTATTTACATGAAGACCTCTCCCACAATAACAGTTAGCTGAAGCTAGTTTCTCTTTCCTTCATCAAATGATTCAATTGATGATGTTTAATTTGGTTTTTGAAAGGATTTTATCTAGAATATCATTACAGTAATTTTTTTTTCCTAGTGGTTTTCAGAGTCTTACCCATAACTGTTTTGCATGTCATATGGCCTAGTAACTCATTACCATTTATATATGTATATGATCTCTATATATGTGTGTTAATGTTTATATATCTCCAGCAAAGATACTACAACTTCCGTTTTCCTAAGTAGAACAGTGTGTCCATATTGAAGTTCAATGAAAAATATTACTAAAATGTAATAATTTTTGTCCTGAAATAAATAACATCTCCTTCCACTTATTTCTTTCATAATTTTGCATGTTTAACACACTCTGTTTTTCTTTAGGGCCTGAGAAAGTGTCCATAATATGCAGAGCACTGACGAGTCCTTCCTCCTAAGATCAGCTGGGCAGTTGTAGGGAGAAAAGGAAAAGGCAAATGCACACGGGCACAGGGTCTGTACCTCCCGTGTCTTTCATCCTGACAAACCTCTCTGTGTTATCAAATTGGATGCAACCCCTTGGGCACACTTCTCCCAGAGCAGAGGATTTTTCTGAGGTTTGCTTTCAAATTTATATTTACATTTAAACTCTAAGAAAAGGTCAACAGAGAATGATGAGCTCATTATGGTGACCTTGACTCACCTTTCCACTCTCACTGAAATAATTGTCTTTCAGGGTCTGGGTTACCTCAGTCAGGGTGATTTTTTTCTAATTCCATCTGTTTGCCATAAAATTTCCTGATGTCATTGTTCTTAATGAATAATACTCCATTATGTAAATAAACCATATTTTCTTTATCCATCATTTGGTTGAGGGACATCTAGGTAGGTTTCTATATTTAAGCTATTACAAATAACACTGCTATGAGCATAGTTAAGCAAGTGTCCTTGTGGTATGATTGAACACCTCACATCTCACGGAGGGCTGATCTCCAAAATATATAAAGAACTCAGGAAACTAGACATCAAAACAAACAAACAAACAAATAATTCAATTTAAAAATAGGGTACAGATCTAAACAGAATTCTCAAGAGAAGACTCTCAAATCACTGAAAATATACTTAAGGAATTGTTCAATACCCTTAGCCATCAGGGAAATGCAAATCAAAATGACTCTCAGATTCCATCTTACATCTGTCAGAATGGCTAAGAATCAAAACACTAATGACCGTTTATGCTGGATAGGATGAGGAGCAAGGGGAACACTCCTCCACTGATGGTGGGAATGAAACTCGTACAGACACTTTGGAAATCAATATGGCTATTTCTTAGAAAATTGGAAATCAGTCTGCCTCAAGATCCATGTATACCAACCTTGGGCATATACACAAAGGATGATCTCTTTTTCATTCATGTTCCATTTATACACATATACACATACTTACCATTTTTGTATTTTGTTTATATTATTATATATTTTCTTCAATATGTACATCTAAATTGCAATCTCACATGAACTCCCCACTCCTCTGACTTCCACTCTTTCTGCTCCTTCTTCTTCAGTGGTCCTTGAGCCTTAAGTGCTAGAGTTGTATTGTAGGGACAACCTTATTCTCTAAATTTATTGTATACACAGTTCTCTATTTGGACTTTAGAATCACTCAACAAGAGGAAATCATAACCAACTATCCAGGCCTAGTGAAGTCATGGATCCTGGGGGAGAACCTACAACTACCATGTCACTAAATCAGCACAATCCCTAACTAAATTCCAAATATTTGTCCTTGCACCAACAGATAAGTGTAGTCTTCACCCCATCAAGAAAACTTCTGTTTGCGACAGGCAGAGACCATTAGAGAATTCACAACCAGTTAAAATATAGCTTTGTGGAGCCCAGTCTTAATAGACACATCTATAAAATACTCCCACATCTGAGGCTCATTGATCATTGTGAAAGAGTGGACAGAAAAATTGAAACAGCCAGAGGATATGGGAGTTTTCTGTAATACTGTGTCTCCTAGGAATGTCAGAAGTCATGCCCTTAAAGTATCACCAAACATGAGCTGAACAAAGACAACAATAGACATGCTACCATGGATGGGGTAAAGACCATAAAGACTCAACCTCGCATAAAGAACTGTAGGAAACCAAGGAATTCTGAGAGCAGGAGAAATACAAAGGGGAACAAAATTAGCAAATACTTATTCAGTACTAAATGATCATCCCTGAAAACATATGCACAACTAGCATTATACAGTCTGAGCTGGTTATATTTAGGAATATGTATGTTTTTTACATATAAATGCATGTGTGCAACATAAATTGATTAAAAAGAGAGGCCATGAATTTGAAAAAGAGCAAGAAGTGATATATGCAAGGTTTTGGAGGGAAGATATAGAAGGGGAAAATGATATAATTATAGTATAATGTCATGAATGAAGGAAATAATAAAAAGCACTAAAACTACAATTTTAGGAAGCAAAAGCCCTAGCCTTTTACTTAAATATTGATTTACTCATTGTTTTCTGTAAGAATAAATTTTAAGAAATTGAGACAACACAAAAAAGAAAAACATCTAAATGTTCAATTTGCCCTCATATATGCATCTGTATAATAAAAAACAAAGGAGCTACAATGATAAAAGCAAGTTAGAAAATGTAGTGATGTTTTGAGTTCTGAAAAGACTGATTCAGTAATTACACATTTGCTAGAAGTTATGGCAATCATGGGTATACCCATACAAATTAAGACTGACAATGCTCCAGCATATGTCTCTAGTTAAATGAAAGAGGTTTTTTTTGCTTATTATAATATAAAGCATATTACAAGTATACCACACAATCTTACATGGCAAGCAGTTATAGAAAGATCAAATCAAACTCGAAAGGATATGCTAAATAAACAGAAAGGGGTAATAAACACGCCAAGAAATAGATGCATAATATTTTATTAACTTTGCATTTTCTAAATTCTAAAGAGAGGGAACAACAGTCGCAGAGAGACATTGGGTTATAGAAAAAACTACAGAATTAAATCAGTCTGTATACTAAGATGTGCTGACCTCAGAATAGAAACCAGAATATATGTTACATTGCAGAAGGGGTTTTGTTTCTGTTTCCACAGGAGGAAAAAAAAAGCTATGGATATCATTAAAATTGATAAAGATTATATTTGAACAAGAGAGATCTGTTAATTAGAAGAGATGATAATTCATCAAGCAGCATGACCATTCAGTCTAAAATAACTTATATGACTAGCAAATGCTTTCATTTAATCAGATATAACTTGCCAAAAATGGAAAATCCCCCAAATTAGGGTTGAGGAAGGGGTTTGTTTCTGTCTTTTCAAGAGAATTATGGCATCTAGCTATGGAATCTGAAGACCCATGGACAAATGAGGCATCTGAAGAAATGACAAATCATCCAGAAAAAAAAGTCCCAAGAAAAAGATTAAATTGGTCTATCAATCTATCACATTTTTAACAGGTTAAAGTTTCATAAATCTTCCCATATGTTTGTTTCTGCTGTTCACTACAAACACATAACATAATATCTTTTTATATCTTTTATAATCCCAATCCAATTAAAAATTAAAGCTGGCTTTGGAGTTGGAATGTGACTCTCTCCTATCCTAAATCCAAGCATGCTTATTAAAGTAAAATCCAAAATTTCTGTTCATGGCAGAGGAGCCACCTGATATGGGACAGAAGAAAAACAAAACTTTGAGGACTATTTTATTGCCACTAATCCCATAATCCTTTGGCTTTAATTTTATTCTTTAACAGCTATTGCTAAGGTATAAATATTACCTCAATTTATAAGACTAATATATATTATATATATATAAAATTTAATATACATTAAACTTTTGTCATGATAGTAATGGTCATATAGACTATTAATTCTTGAAAAAAAGCTTCATCTTGCTTCCTTACATTATTTCAGATTTAAGTCTCTATCAGGTAACTAGGAATTAAGTTTTGTAGTCTAGATGTACATAACAAATATTAACATCTTCAATATCTATGCTTTATATGACATGCAACATGTTTAAGTTTTATGAAATGAATAATTACCATGTCTGTAAGTGACCTTTGAAGTCTCTAAGAGGATGATGGAACCCCACAATGACAATTACTCCAGGACTATGATAACATCACTAATCTAAAAAAATACCACCTAATGATCAGTTTTTGACTACAAACTGCTCAGGACCACTTTGAGGTGGCTAGTTGAGATGATCCAGCCTCAGAGACTACACTAACCATGGCCTAAGATAAGCCCATTGCACAGAGACCAGATAACAAATGGTACAGGTACCTCTCCTAGGACTTGACAACTAACCGAAATTTTTCTTTTCAGGATCCCCTAATGATATTGTTGCCCTCAGACATCAGGAAATAATTTTAAGAACATGATGCCCACATTTCCAAGAGGTAGGGGAGGTAACTTTTGATCTTTCAGTGGTTATGAATATTTGTCATTGTTTATGGTGTTTTGTTACAAGTTGTTATTGGTAATAGTCAAGGAAGAAGTTGAACAAAGGAGTTTAGATTCAGGGTTCTCGTTTTGAAAAGAAAAAAAAAGGGATGTTGATATGATAGGATTTAAGGGTAGATTATTGAATCTACTTTTAAACCAAAGAAGCAACTACAAATTAAAAATATTTTATATTGATATGGATTTTTGTATATTGACACAAATTTAAGCTAATTTTTGTTAGAACATGTTGAACATGCATTTCTAATCTTGTTCAAGGTATTGTACCTATGTAACTCATTTAACAATGTAATGCAAATTTTTAGCCTTTGAAAGTTATTATTACCAACTATTTAGGAAAATAAGGAAATGCAGGTTAGCAGTTAGTCACCTCTTATAATTGAACTTGTAGTCATGTTAAATATGTTTTCAAGGTCAAACAGATATATTCTAGGTAGACAGTCTTCAAACACTTCAGAGATATACAGAATAGGGCATTTAAGATATTTTAATAACATAGATTCTTTTCTGATGACAATGAGACATGTCTGATCTGGGCAGCACCAATCTACTTCACAACGGATGATGGGCATCGAAGAGCCTTCACATAGAGTTTACTTTCTTTGTGACAAAAATAAGCCACTGGGCGAAAAAATGCCTTTGCCTCAACTACTGACAGTATACTGCCTAATTGGAAAAGCAGGACACAAAAGAGAGTGACTGCCAAACCTCACCAAGACAAAGCAGAAAAGTCCTTCAAAAATTCTGCTTCATAGAAAATTCTGTCGAATATTCAAGGCCTGTAGACTGAGGGTATCCAAGTGTTACAGAGGAACCTTGAGTGACTGTTGAGGTAACCAGTTGTTTCTGTCGTTTCTGTTAGTTTTTGGAAATCACTTGCTTGCACTTTTTGCTTGCTCAGTTAATATTAGTTTCCTCTTGGGTCTCTGAGGGAGTTAAAGACTAGATAGTTATAGTTTTTCTTCTTTATCAGACTCAGAAAAGAAATTCACTAAAGAAATGTAAAGTTTATAAGGTTGAGAGACACAAAAAGATAATTTGGGGTTGATAATGCAAGTTAGAATAAAAAGTTAATTAGGTACAATACCTTGTACTCACCAAGATAGGATAGATAATGAAGTATTTTCTCTGAAATCATCAAATGCAAAGGAACTAGAGATTGTTGATATATTTAATGCTTGTATATATTGTATACAATTATTGTACTTATTATATATAGTTTTTCTTATATTAGTTATAACCTTTTGTTTTTATTTGGGACAAAAAGGGGAAATGTTACAATATTTTTTGTGGTCTAACAAATAACATTTGTCTGCATATCAGAAGGCAGTGCTAAACCACTAGTTAACTATAGAAGACAAACAGCTTTAATCCCAACACTTGGGAGGCAGAGGCAGACAGATCTCTGAGTTCAAGGCCACCATGGGCTACACAAGATTGACACAGTCTAGAAGAGAAAGAGAACCAGATAGTGATGGCTCACATCTTTAATACCAGTACTTAGGAGCCACACACCTTTAATCCTAGCACTAGAAAGGTGGAGACTGGAAGGGATATGGCTGGACAGAGAGAAGAATATAAGGCAGAAGGATAAGAGAGCTCAAGGCATTCAGACTGAGTATTTGTGGAGACATGATCTTACCCTTTTCAGTCTGAAGATTTCATATAGGTAAGAACTCTAGTGCTGGCTGCTCTGCTTCTCTGATTTTTCAGCTTTCACTCTCAAACGTCTGACTGTAGGCTTTATTATTAAGACCAATTAGAATTCATGCAATAAGAAAACAGTAATATGAAATCTTTTTATTTAAAAAATACATGTATACATAGATGAACTACATAAAAGTTGTATAGACTAATGTTAATGGTGACTATTAATGATTGACAGGATTTGAATAAATTCTTTTCTTCCCTTTTTTATTTTGTCTTCTCTCCCTCCTTCAATCTTGCCTTCCCATCATTAAGTACACAATACTTGCATGATGAGCATAATCAAATGTTTTGTTTATTTTCTTGCTTTTTAATATGATAACAAAATATGAAGATCACTAGTTAAATAAACAAAGAAAAACATATATGCTTTCCCCCCATGGGAATCCTAAGAATTTGTGCATAAACAACCAAAGCAGAAGGATTTCCATGACACAGGGCAATAACAGGATATCTGACAGGAGTTCCAGTGAGGATTGAGTATTAATAGTTTGCTAGCAGAAGCTAGAAGCCTCAAACCAGTCCAATGATCATTGCAATGAACATTTGCAAGTAAAGCTGTTCGGGCAAAGGGGTGTACTGTGTGACCCACTGTGACACACCACAGCTTCCAAGGCAAGAGTTTTGTTTCTTTCTTTTGGGGGATAGGGTGTGATAGCAGGGGTATAGGGCAGATACGGAGGTATGCAAACATGAGGGGAATTGAGGTACATGGTGTGAAATTAAAAAAGAATTAATAAATTTATTTTTATTTTTCCATTAAAAAATTTACACTTCCTCCCTTTCTCCCATTCCCTTCCTGCTCCCCCACTAACCCTCCTCCTTCCCCCTCCATCCTTAAGAGAGAGCAGGGTACCCTGCTCTTTGGGAAGTCCAAGGTCCTCCCCACTCCATCCCGGCCTAGGAAGGTGTGCATCCAAATAGACTAGGGTCCCCAAAAGCCAATACATGCAGAAGAGACAGGTCCCACTGCCATTATGGATGGCTTCTCAGTCTTCCCCCATTGGTAGCCACATTTAGAGAGTCTGGTTTGATCACATGCTCGTTCAGTCCCGGTCCAGCTGGATTTGATGAGCTCCAATTAGCTCAGGCACACTGTCTCAGTGGGTGGACCAACCCCTCGTGGTCCTAAATTCCTTGCTCATCTTCTCCCTCCTTCTGCTCTTCAACTGCACCTTGGAAGCTCAGTCCATTGCTCAGATGTGAATGTGGGTCTCTGTCTCTATCTCCATCCATCGGACAAAATATCTATGGTGATATTCATGATATTCATCAATGTGACTATCAGACAAGGCCAGTTTAAGTACCCTCTCCTCTGCTGCCCAAGGACCTAGCTGGGGACATCCCTGTGGACACCTGGGATCTCCTCTAGAGCCAAATCTCTGGCTACCCCTAAAATGGCTCCCTTAATGTAGATATCTTCTTCCCTGCTCCTATATCCACCCTACTTTCATTTCCAATTTAAAAAGTAATTTCATTCATTAATAGAAAGTGATTTGATTCTTGCTTCTCCCCACCACTTTTATTTCCAATTTCATCAACTCTGTCAAACCCACTAAGTCTACCTCCTCCTCCCAGTATCTGCATGGGTGCAGGGCCATGCACAGGAACAAAGCCAGTGTGTCAGGTGTATCTGAAACAAGCATTGGCCTTGTCATATCAGGAAGACAAAGCTTTACAGACGTCTTCCACTATTTCTGACTTTAAGTCTTTTAGCCCCATATAAATCTTTAAGAAGATTGTTCTAGTCTCTTTGTTCTCTAACTGGAGGGGAGACAAACTCAATCTAGGAAGTGAGCCATAATATGGGTAAGATTGTGTCGTTGGTTTTTTTTTCCATCTGAACTACTATGTGAAGATAAAATAAAATCTCATTTAAAAATAGTAAAAATGTTTGAAGTTTGATTTGTTACAGCAGCAAGTTCTCTCATGATACAATTTGGATTTGACCTGCCCAAATAACTCATATCCAATATTATAGCTTTAACTCCTGCTCTGCCTTTTATCTGCTTTACCAGATATCTCTGATTTTCTCTTTGCCACAAACATATCCAAATTTAGCTTGGATAACCTCATGTTGTCATTGCAGGAGTTTTTAATCTCTCTGTCTCTGCCTCTGTCTGTGTATGTGTGTGTGTGTTCACAAAATGTATTTCCTTATACTGCTAATCATGCATAGACTACCCCAAAGCAGCTGTTTGTATCATCATTTTAAGAATCAGGATATAAACAGTAATTTAGATGACTGTGATTTGTGTTGTCCATATTTCCTGCAGTTTATATCTATATGTTAAAAGTTAGGTCACCAGCTGCTTGCACTTTGGGGATGTGGTGCTGTTTTGGATATAGTAGCTAGTGTAAGGAAAGTATGAGAGCAATGTTGAAGGAAGTTCTTGGACATTGGGTGCTCCTTCTTCCCCTTTGCTTCCTGCTTGTAACAAAATAAGACATGTCCTCTTTCAACATGTTCATTGCGATGATCTTTCTCCCCACTAAAGATCCACAAACAACAAAACCAATGATTCGGGTACTTGAAACCTCTAAAACCATGAGACAAAGCAGACATTTTTTTGTTAAACTAACATTCAAAAACGGGCTCTCAGGGAGGCGTAGGATGTGAGAGATGCCCTTAGACCTCATGTGCTCAGTCACACATGTTAGTGTAGTCCACCTAGATGCTGTATGGAGATAGTGGACTTCATTAGTTTAGAAGGAAATTTATAAAGAGAGGCTGGTGTTTGTATATAAATATCTATGTGCCAATGAAATAATCCTGTACTACATTTTTGTGCCAAGTTAAACTACTCTGCGTATTGTTCTCTCTAGATCCTTCATTTCCTGGATCTATTATTGCAATTTCATTTTCCTATTTGGCTATATAGATTCTAATAATAACTAAGGATAAATATTCTGCTGGACTCTAAGCTCTGTGACGATGAAGAAAAGGCCAACCATACTATGTGTATCAGTTTTTTTGTATTAGTTTTCAACTGCTTGTCTAACAAACATGAGGTTTTCTTACAGATCTAGAATTCCAAAGCCAAAATTGAATATCACCTAGATACACCTACGGTGCTGTCAGAGCTGTGCTTCTTTCTGTAGACAGTAACGAAGAGTCCACATCCTTGTCTCCTCCCCTTCCAGAGGCCACACACTTGCTTCACTCTTGGACTCTCCTCTCTGTATCTTTAAAGCCCAAAGAGGGGCATGAGGTTCTCTCCTACTGATCTTGTATTGTCATAGATCGTCCAGACTTCTCTATCTTCCTGGTCTATATTTTGGGGACTTTTTCTCATTGCGATCACCTAGATTGTATAGGGCAATCTTCTTGTTTTGAAAATCAGCTCGTTAGGAATTTTACTCTGGTTTTGACTGGAACTTAACATACTCTTTTAGTATTTAGGTTGTGGTCATTTTTGTGATGTGCATATTATTATACCAATTTATCAGCCACAACCTCTCAGGTCACCCCTAGAATATGGCATGTTCACCCCTGGCAGTATCACTGGCTCATAAGCATCTGCATACATGCTGCCATTTCTCTGGTTTCTACTTTCACTGTTCACTTGATCAACATTTCAGTTTCCATCTGTTTTTCATAGACTATGTTTAGTCCTCCTAAAATTCTGTTGCCTGGGAAACACCCACAGAATTGGAAACATATCAACAAACCTAGAGGGATGTTGTACTTTACTTGCTAATTTGAAAATATATTTGCTTTGAAAAAATAATGTGGGGAAGAAGAGCAGTATCTAAACAGGTACTGTGGAGAAGTGGTTTGAGAAGTAAATGTGTTTTTGTTTTGCTTTCTGGTTTTTTTTAACATATAATAATCCTTTATTCTCTGACACTGGATAGTGTGATTCAATATAAGAACTTTGCAAGCTATAAATTTTGTGATTTTTAAGTAAGTAAAGTTATGACGTTTGCATAGAAATAATGTGGAATTATCAGATGAATGATATATTTTTATATAAAAATTCAACAGGTGCGTGCTGCAAACAAACTGTGTAATAGCATGAAAATGTCACCTCTCTTCTATCATGGTGTGAGAGCTGTAGCAATTACATAGCTTGATGCTGCCCATTTAAGCATAACCATGTTCCTTAATCTTCCATAATAATTAGCATTTTGCATGTTATAAATAAATTATTTTTATATTAGCAGGTATATTAATCATATCCATCATCCATAAAGATAATGTTTATTAATGGCAATGACATCTTTTAAAGGGTGATTTCATTTCTTAATCAGAGAAACAAATTGCTAATTGAAGCACTACGAAGACAAGCAACTGTGTCGTAATGTGTACATCAAATGATGCTGACTGTCCAATAATGAGGGAGTAAGGAGACAATCTTCATAGAAACCCATTCTAGGTCTCATTTGAACTTTCCATCTGGATCTCCCTAAGAGTCTCAACCTCCTTCTAGATTATATATTAAGGATCTTTGTGTGATAGATGGCTACAGTTAAAAATACAGCATATGCTATGCATATGTCATTATTGAACATATTAAAAGTGCAGTCACACATAGATGCATGTGATTAAAGGTTCACAGAAACATTGAGGATGAAAAGTAATGCTCATAATCTAAAAAAGAATACAGGTGAAACTATCCACAGCATGAAGAAAAATGCGTTATGAACTGAATAGCAGGAGTAAGAGTAAATAATCCTTGGGGACAGGATGGTCTTTCAAAACCATTTGGGAAGCTGATAGTTATGTTTATAAAGGAGGCAGCATCGGAACTGAATAATTACCAGTATGTAGGATTTTTACAGTTCTATAGAGAAAATGGAATGGTATATAAAAGAAAAGGAACATTGACCACTGGTCCAGGCATTGGAAGGTGGGGTCTCATGGGGAGGATGGTTGTGAGCAGAAGTTTGCACCTGCTCTTTTCACATCCACTACTGCTCTTGACTGTTGTTCATTACTCTTTGACCATATCCATCTTTGAAGCATCTAAGTATGATATTCACCTTCACAACACTAGAAATCTTCTATGATTTCCCATCACATTCTCTGAAGACCGAAATACATAGCATGCTCCTTGGTCCTGTTAAAGATTTCAGCCTCTTCTCTTGCTTCCACACAAGAGTCCTCACAACCTGCTTGGAACCACGGCATGAATTGATTTCTTTGAGTCCAGAATTCATGTGGTCTCATGACTGATCTCTTCCTATTTATCTGGCATGGTTTTCTACTACCAGCTTCCATTTGGTCATTTGAATTCTGACTTGCCAATTCTTGAAGCGTTTCATGGTGGCTCCAATTCCAGAATAGTAAACTTGGCTCACAATAACATGAGGACTGTATTTGGCACTGAGAGTTAAAGAATCTCACTTTGTTCTAATTTCCATTACAGTTATCTAATTAGAAGGCTCTCTCTGCCTTCAGAACTTTTATCTTCCTAGCTAATGTGGGACCACCTTTAGGTCAGCACTTATAATAATCTCACTCCTCAGGGCATAATTCATTGAGACTGACACCTCTGTTGTTAAGTTCCTTTGTTATATGATTTCAAGACAATGTCATATTTATTTTAATACTATCAACATTTAAATTAAAATTCTATTTTTGAAACTGTCAAGAAAGAAAATTCATGGTATAGGAGACTGCTTAGATCTTGTTAATTATGTATTTCACATGCAGCATGCTCTACAATGATTGATTTCCAAATAAAAAGTATTGCCTCTAGGAACCTGAAGATGAATTAGAAAGAATGGCTAGATTCAGACTGGGGAGAACTTAGGGCTCAGAATATCCAGTAGAGAAAAAGAATCCCTGTGCATTTATGAAAGCAATATTACACATAAAAAAGCAGTTGTATTATAAATGTAGGAACACAAACACACATCAAAAATTAAAGAAAAAGAGGCCATATAAGAGGTTGATACTGAGATACTTGAGAGGGGCTGAAGGGAGGGAAGAGGAGTGGAGAAAAAGATGTAATTATATTATTATCACAAAATTTAAAATAATATAAAAAATAATAAAATAACTTGGAAGATAAAACAGTGTTTGGATGTGACAGGGAGGACTATGCAAAAGAATACAACTCTTTTTCTTTCTGTATCTGAATTTTAAATCAGATTGAAAGAGACCTAGAAATCTAAATCTGGTAACCCTCTTTTTGATGTCAGTGTATATAGTAATTTGAGTTGTATGACACTGTGCCTCTTTTACATTTTACATATTCTCTATAATATGGACGTTTCAATAAGCAAGCTTTCCTCCAGTTTGACCAGTGAACTTTCTTTAAGTCCTGTTCTTAATCTCTATAGACCTAATTCCTAGAAATAAAGCATTGTAAATTGTCTTAAACTTTGTTACTACAACAATTCTATAGTTATTTCTCTGCTTCACTTCAAACAGATTATGTATTTTCTTAATAATGCAAGCATCTGTATTCTTAAGTAATTTCTAAAAGCTACCACCCTCATGTGTGTGAAAGCCCTGTTTCCAGTCACTGAAATCTAAAATGATGGTAAGGCCTGAGGATAATGAATGTTTTGAAGGCTGTCTGTTCTAGCATCTTGATTAGGAACCTGTAGAGAAGGCACAGTCATTTCTCTAGACCCTGGAGAGAGGTAATTAAAATCCACATGATAGAAATGTAGAATTTAGAGCAGATGACCTAATGTTGCTTACCTCTGTGTGTCAATAAAAACTCAGCTTCTACCTTGAGCTTGCTGTAGTTCTTTCTGATGTCTACAATTTAAAGTTTTAGTCTTACTCACTTGGATAAAAAGTCTAAAACAAGTCAATAATCTGCAATAAAAGCCTCCTCTGTTCACAGGCCCTGAGGATGCTTTCCCTCCAGCACAGGTGTCCACAAAGGTCAAGGTCAAGCTGCCCTGGCTGCCAAGCAGGATCCCTGCTGCCTTGAATGTCTGGAATCCTAGACCTGAGCACCAAACCTGCTGAGGCTCACGCCAGATGTAAACAGCCCTCAGCACATGGGCAGCACTATAAATATCTACAAGTTCAAAATTCTACAGTAATAATAACTTCTCAGTTTCAGGGCTAGACATCTACCCATGTGTTACCAGTTAAAATAATTTTTCTAAATGTAAAAATCAGCCACCTGAGACAATAGATTGACCATGGATTCTTAAATTTAGAAATACTCAGTACTGATCTTTTGTTTTGTTTTGCTTTGGGATTTTGTGTTTGCTTTTTGTTTTGTTTGTTTGTTTGTTTGTTTGTTTTTTAAGACAGGATTTCTCTGTAGCTTTGGAGCCTGTCCTGGAACCTTCTCTGGTCATTCTGCTGGCCTTGAACTCACAGAAATCTGCTTGCCTCTGCCTCCCCAGTGCTGGGATTAAAGCCATGTGACCGTAGCACTGGCCAGTACTAGTGTTTTTTAGGAAAAGCCTAAATACCTAGGTTTTTTATCAATCATTCGGGCCTAAGTTCTCATTATAGTTTTTTTCATAGTTTCTCAACTATGTTCCAATGTTTGCAACATAAAATTCTAAGTAAAATTATTGTTTAGCTTGAATTCTGAATGATTTAAAAAAGTGTAAGAGTCTATCAGGTAAAGATATAAAATTATTACCACCATTTTCCATTATGGGAATGACTGACTTATGTTGCTAATCCATTTAGCTCTTTGATGCACCAGATTTGAGAGCACTCTTGGGCTGAATTGAAGCTTCTGGAAAGTGTGACTTCACAGTAGAATGAAAACAAACACTAGAATTCCTAACCATAAAAACTTAGTAAGGCAGTAGATATGTTAATAGCTTGATACAGTCATTCTACAATGTAAACATACATGGAAAACTTACATTGAGCCAGAAGCGGGAACATACTTTTAATCTCAGCTATTTGCAAACGTGTCAAGGAGTGCTGGGAGTTCAAGGCCATCTTCCTCTCTGTAGTGCACTAAAGAACAGCTTGGACTTCATAGTGAGACCTTGCCTCAACAAAACATAAGCCATAAATATCACATAGTACCCCCTAAATGTAGATAATTATTATTTGTCAAGAGAAGAAACTAATTAATTAAATTTTAAAAATCAGAAGTCAAATAAATGAAGGAAAAGCGAAGGTATAGCCTATCTTAGTATAACATGGGAGCAAATTCCATTTGCTATGGCAGCTGTCAGGTAGTTTGATACAGTTCCCTAGAGAAAGTCTTGACTCCAAAAGCCTCTGACTAGAACCAGACTGTGATGATTTCATCTTCAACTAGAGGACAGCACCCTCAACAACAGGACTTTTTCACCTCCACTGGCAAAGTAGAACTGGTTTGATGTACAAGATAAGGCAGATATGCTTTACTGTAAGGACTGCAAATTTTAAACCTTATTTTATTACTTCTTTACGAATTTCATTGATTGCATTTTGAATTTATCTCTGGTCCTATTCCAAAATTAACTGAACTGGTCATATTCTTGCTGGATCTGAAGATATCCTCAGGCTTTAGAGAGGGAGGTACACAGGCCTGTTAATCTACTACTAAGAGCTCGCACGCATTTGACTGTTCTCCTTTCTCTAAGCAGCTATAATAATCTTTTTAAGAACTATTGGACAATGAATAATTATACACTTAAACTTTCCAGACCTCTAGATAAAGATGTTACATGCTTTTTCTTTTTAAAAAAATCCCTTCTGTGCAGTTCTAATTGATTCTTTAGACAATTGTTCTATTTATAAGGAGCGGTCCTGAAAGAAGATCATTTTCAACTATTGGAAATGCTTATTGTTTCCCTGACACTTGGACACACGTATAACACCATAATTTGTTTCTCGGAGGTCATACTTGCATTGAAAAAAGTAGTTATCCCTTGAAATTCCAAAGCAATGCCATCCACACTGAAGCTCCTGACTGTTCAGAGAATAAATAAATGAATCACATGAAATAAGAGAAACATAAACAGCAATTTGCCAGAAGATACTAGCATTATCAAGTCAAGATGAACTCCTCCTCCTCCCATCTCAGGAAGACAATTTTCAGAACTTTACAAGATTTACACTAATGTGGATTCTCTCTCTCCCTCAGTGTGTGTGTGTGTGTGTGTGTGTGTGTGTGAGAGAGAGAGAGAGAGAGAGAGAGAGAGAGAGAGAGAGAGGCATCAAGTTGAACTTAGTACATGATTACCTACCGTTTCAAAATACAACACTCCCTTCCTTAGTCCCTTCCTTAGCCCTTTCCCCACTTTGTTGAAGATAACCAGGTAAAAGCTTCTGAAGAAACACAGCTCATAGTCATAGCCTGGGGCAAACAAAGATGAAGTGTCATCCTATTATGAATTTTATACACCAGGCTAAGTATAAGGATCAACAAGTAAGGTCTGGTGGGTAGCAAGCCTACTTCAGACTGGAAGTGTGAAAGTAAACCCTTGGTTGATTTAGAAGGTTGGAGTTTAGAGGCCCTTTCTGCACTTGTTTTGTAGATCAAGGATTCTTCCTTCCTAATTAACTTTTTCCTATTCCTCTCTCTCTCTCTCTCTCTCTCTCTCTCTCTCTCCCTCCCTCCCCCCTCTCTTTGTGGGTTTATGTGTATTTGAGTGTATGTACAAATGCATGTGCATATGTGAACATGTATGCATATAGAAAACAGAGGTCAACCTTAGTTATTCCATTTTCATCCACTTCTGCTTAGATGAAGAGTTTCTTACCTGCCTGACGCCTATGAAGTAGACTAGGATTGATGGCCAGTGAGCCACAGGGATCCACTTGTCTTTACTTCACAAACACTGGGATTGCAAACGTATAACACTAGATATATAGATTGGTTCTGGTAATCAAATTATGTCCTCATGTTTGCATGGCAATCAGCTTACTGACTCAGCTATCCCCCCAGGTCCCAAGTCAAATAAGCTTCTGGTATAGGAGGTCCTTCTGTCTTTGTGTTGCTTTCATTGATTAATAAAGTAACTGCTTTAGGCCTGTTGATAGGGCAGAACTTAGATAGGCAGGGAGACAGAACTGAATGCTGGGAGAAAGGGGGCAGAGTAGAGAAATGCCATGGATCCACTGCCTAAGACAGATGCCTGTTAGAATCTTTGCCAGTAAGCCACTGCCGCATGACAATATAAAAATTAATAGAAATGGGTTAAATTAATATAAGAGTAAGTCAATAAGAATTTAGAATTAATGGGCTAAGCAATGTTTTAATTAATACAATTTCTGTGTTGTTATTTCAGGGCTAAGCTAGCTGGGTGGCTGGGACAACCAAGCCTCCCTCCTCCTGCAAGTCTCTAATAAGAAAATGCAATGCTCTTCCTCCAATGAAGTTCCAATTTAGCTCTCTTACACACAAAATTCACCTCACACTTTGTCATATGATTGAAGGAATGTGTGCTAGGGACAATCAAATTCAGTGCCTGGTTTTCATGACCAAATAGTTGGCAAATGTTTTCTCCCATTCTGAGGACTTCCTCGTCTCTTGATTGACAGCTTCCATTGCTGTGAAGAAGTCTCTAAGTTTTATGAGATCCCATTTGTCTGTTGTTGAATATATTATTTCTTGATTAGATTTATTCTAGGGGTATGTACTGTGAGTAGGATTGGTTATATGTTTCTTTTTCAGAATGTCTGCCATTGATATATAAGAAGGCTTCTGATTTTTGTGTTAACTTTGTATGCCAACTGTAGCATGAAATAACTTTTCAAAGCATGCTTAAGACTCATGATACTGTTTTATGTTACAACAGATAGGTCTAATTTAGCTAAGTTTATAATATTTAAGTATATATTTCATAATCATATCTGATACATATAGTCCTTTAGAGAATACTCAATTTTTTGTATTATTTCTTAACAGTATCACCAATTATTTTTCATGATTTACCATCCTTAGTTATATTAATGACCTTTAATTAATGAATCAAGGATAATTTCATGTATTCTTGTTCCTGCGAATTTGTTTAAACCATGATACTCAGATTTTAAGAAATACTTACCTTTTATCATTATTCCATAGTGCATACATTGCTTTGTCCAGAGTTCTTACAAGTTTGAATCTTAATTTTAAGAAGTACACTTTTCATATTTTTCATTAAAAAGAATACTTCTCAATATTGACTGATAATAAGAGACAAATTGCAGTTCCCTAGTACAGAGTCAACAGCATGTATATACACACGGTTTCAATATGTTCTATGAAGCTCCTGTTGCTTGGTTCTTGAAGCAAGCAAGTGTCAAGAATAATTTCCAAAGACCCCTGAGTCTATAGGTAGCATAAGTTAGTGTATTGTTGCACTATAAAAAGAAGGAAGAAAAATACTTTTAATTCTACGAGGACTGCTTTTCCTTTAGGCAATCTAATCAATATTTCCAAGGTAATAGATGAGAATTTATAATATCCAGCAGGACTCAAGGAATTGCACCACATAAATTGGATAAAGAACAGATAAGCAATATATATTAGTTTGTTTAATCCTATTCTAGACTTACACTTAAAAATACGAAATGTATTCAACTGATTATTGGACAAGTGAAGGTCACTGGCTGCTGTGGATAGTTCTGTACACTGTGAAGATGTGTTGCTTTCACTGACTTAATAAAGAGTTAAATGGCCACACAGGAAAAGGTTAGGCAGGACTTGAGGACAGGAGAGCGAGATCTTTGGGATGAAGGAGGGCAGAAAAAAATAAAATAAATTGGATAAGGTAGATTAAAGAGAGATTTCTATCAATATATCCTATATTTGTTACCTTCTTTCAGCAATCCACTTTAAGTTTTATAGAAAAAATATATCTATTGTTCAAAATAAAACTTAGGAACACTATTACTTATTAATAAAAATTGCTCCAGATGGTAACAAGTTTTGATTGATCAATTGATTAACTAAAATGCAGTAGAAAATTATTTGTTTTGGACATGTAGAGGTTTATAACAATCTGAACATTATGGACCAACAAGTCTACATGTACAGTAAAGCATTTGGATAATCACAGTCTTTATTAAAGAGCAATGGTTAATATTTTAGACATAAATAAGATCCATTGCATCAAAAATAGGTTGTTTTATTTGTCTGCTACATTTATTTTTAACAACATCATTTCATCATTTCCTTATTATAAAAGTATTAAAGATATAACAGGTCAAAATTTCTTCATCCCCCTAAAACCAACAATTTATTTAGTGATATTAACTTATAAATAATGATTCAAAAGATGGATATAATAATAAAGAGAATTAATATTTCTCAAATATGAAAATATTTCTGAAATAAAGAGAATTATAATAGCAAATAAATACTTAAGTAGTTAAGGCTTAATTTAAGTCACTCTTTTTTGCTTAATTACCTCTTTACAGGATGGTACTGATCATATCTTAGCAACAACCTAGTTTAATATTTCAAAGCTTACTGCAAAGTGTTTATTATTGCATGTTTTTGAAGGTAGGAAAGCCATGTGTAGCAGTGTAACATGAAGGCCAGCTTGGTTGCTGGGGTTTCTGTCCTGCCTGGTCCCCCAGCCATTTAGTCCTAGAGAAAACCACACAGAGGTCTCCAGAAGATTATAAACTGATTGGCCCATTAGCTCAGGCTTCTTATTAGCTCTTGTACCTTTAGCCCATTATTCTTATCTATGTCAGCCACATGGCTCAGTACATTTTTCAGTGGGGCAGGTCACATCCTGCTTCTTCTGTGGTTCAGGCAGGAGTGCCAAGAAAGCTTCCTGCTTCCAAGAATTCTCCTATTCTCTTTGCTCCACCTCTACTTCCTGTCTGGTTGTCCCACCTATACATCCTGGCTAATGGCCAATCAGCGTTTATTTAAATCATGATTGACAGAATACAGACAAAACTCCAGCACCGTAGTGGGGCTGTGTGCTTTCTTGTGGTTTCAGTAAATGTTTTGATCAGAGCAGCAGGTGTCTTAAGGCTCACCTGGAACTGGAGAATGCCTTTACATGACTAAAGTTGTTGGCAGGACAACTTTATCTAATTTAAGACTCACTATTGTGGCTTCTGGCAGGTCTCAGATGAACCACTTCCAGGCCAAGTCAGATGGCCTCTCCACAGAGCTTTCCTGGCAGCTGCCATTCCCCAGGGATGAGAAATCCAAAGAAAATTAGAGACAGATGTAACTAGATGCTCTAGACTTTGTAGCCTGCTCTTGAATATGACACCCTATTATTTCCAGCTCATTACATTAATGAACAAGAAATTAAATATTGCAGTCCATGAATTCAGAAAGAGTAGATTTGAGGACACAATGCAGTGTTTCTTGATTACTACATCTCAATATGCACATGTGTCAATTCATGTTCAGTTCCTTGTGTCTTCCATCGAAGAAAAACATCTCTTCTTATGGTGTTAAGAAGATATAACTATTGAGACCAACCCTAGGACTCCTTTCACTTACAGAAATCCACACTGAGAGTCTGAATCTGAATCACACTATTTTTTAAGCTTCACTACTTCAAGTTAAACACTGTTCATCTACCTAGGAGCATCACTCATTGACTGTGATTATTTACATCCCACCCCAAAATCTTGATATAACAACCACTTCCATAAACAGCAACAGCTAGCAATAACTATCCTGTAGCCTGTGATGTTAGCACTTTTTCCCAAGGGGTAATTCCTCAGAAGTCACTTAATCAGTCCTTGCATCCTCCTCTAACAGTTGCTCTCAGATTCTCTTCAGCTGGCTCCCGGGACACAGGGGAGTAATAAGCATCTGGTCAATTGAAAGAACATTATTTAAAAACACCTTAAGAGCTACAAAGTGCTCTAGATCTGTAGAGATCTTTAGATGTGCTTTTCCTTTTGAAAGGTTTTATAGATCCCACTGGAGTAGGGCAGCCTGAGTGATAGGAAGCCACTGAAAAGGAAACCACAGTTTTGCAGACTCCAAACCAGACGTAGAAAATATATAACAGTTAATATTTACTTTGGTGACCACTGTTTTTTTTTTTTTTAAAAAAGCAGTAACATCCTTCATTTTCATCTCAGTGTGGTCAATGGGATAAGAATAAAATGAAAAATAAGCCTATGTGTGAGGTAGGGATCTTAGTATGGCTAAAACTTGATTAAATTAGATGATAAATTAGTAATATTATTTCTTACATGTATTTTATTAGCAATTTATAGGCAAGAAAATACTGAAATCTAGACGTTACTCATTTATAATTAATATTCATCAAGTTGTATAATAATCCTCAACATAATGATGATGATTTTTAGGCATTTATATTATCATGAATATCTGCTTAGATAAATGCATCATTTTTATAAACTGATTATGTTTCATAGGATCCAGAATGACAATTATGTTTTTAACCTCGTTATGTTATATAACTGGCAGGTAGTCATTTCAGTAAAATTGCATGGATAGTGAATTATTTGCCGAAAAGAACATTTTTAGCTTCATCATCTTGAATGTTTTCTCATAGGGAAATTACTCTGTCAACATGGCTTCTGAATTCCAATCAGCCTTGTCTTGACCCATGGACACTGCCTGTTGGCTCTCCTCTAGCATGTTTTTTCTTTCTTTCTATCAAATATTTTCAAACCATTTTCAAACAAGACAATATTTTATTGTAAAACTAAATAATGTCTTTGAATCTGCTGTCTAATTTTCTTTGATTTTTCAACTGGATTTCACTCAGTTGGCTACTTTGACTTTTCAGAACATACCACACTCTACTTGCTTTTCCTTTTCTATATAGACTCTTCCAGCTCTTCCGTTTTCAGTTGCTTTTTAATTCATTGACATTGAAAATGTGGAATCCCCAACAATCTTTGCAAAGACTGTTTATTTTTTGGTTTGGCTACATATTTGGTAACTCACCTAGGCTCATGACCTTAAATTCTACAAGTAAACCAACAGCATCCAGATTTGGATATTTGTATTTCTAATACTTATGATGACAGTAAGATTAGGCATTAAATTAATGAACTATGGAAATCCAAAGGAACTGCTGTACAGTCTGGCAAAGACTCATCCCTTCTCTAATGTAAACTTTTGCACTGCTGGGAATGAGTCGTTAATTTAGAATAAAAATCACCTTCTCTGTCTTTACCAATGGGAAAAATATCCTCCTTGTTTACGATTGAATTGTCCTTTTTGCATTTAATAGCTTATCAACTTCACCATAGATTCATCATTAAATATATTTTTCAGATTTCCATTGTTTAACTACTGAACACATAATAATATTAAGCATTTTGTAGCTATCAAAAGAATGAAAGAATGAAAAATCTTCCTTAATATTCACATTACCATTACTTTACATCTTTGATTTCTTGTTTATTTCTTATATTCTATCTGGTATTATATGAAACCATATTACCATTTATTTTATTTTCAACTTTATTTATACATGATTTACCAATAGAAATTTCAAATGCTTAGGGTACATATTATGATTATTTCATAACATAAATAATGCATACCATTATTAAGCTAATTTTCATATTTGTCACCACACATAATTAATGCTCTCTTTGGTGTATGGTGAAAATACTTAAGATCTACTATGTTAGAATCTTAAATATGTATTGAGTATACTCATTATGCTGTCTAGATTATGCTAACTATATAATTTGTTCATCCAAGAGATCCCCAAAACAATATTAGCAATTCCTCTTGCCTCTGGTTACCTTCCAAATGTAGAAGATAAGTCTCTGTTGCTGAAGACATCATGCACTTCAGACACAGGGTTCATTTCTTTTTCTTATGCAGCAATAATATTCTGATGAAATACTACTCTTAGTAATATAAAATGTATTAAAATGTCAAAATAGAATATCAAAATTTAAGAAAAATAATTTTACTTTCATGTTCATGTTCTCAAATGTTTTGGGTATGTTTTGTGGGCAATGACTATGACTATGATTGACTTCTGCATCCTGCTAGTTTCATGAATTTACTAGTTCTCACAGGTATTTTGGTAGAGACACGTATGACATATGTTTTTGGATTTGGACTTCATCTATGTCATGTTTGTTCTTTATTATCTTCTCTTCCCTACAGAAGTATCCTTTACATAGTAATTATCAAAAATCAAGTTGTATCATGACATACTACCCTAAAACAGTACTAAACCAAAGCGATTTGCAACATTAAGCACTTGTTTTACTTATGCTTATACAATCGAATAAGATAAATTATTAAGCAAATGGGATAATCAGTTAATTCAGTTTGGGCCTCACTGAGGCCTTTATAGTCAAAGTCCAATTTGAAATGTTTTGTCTCTCATCTTCCTTGGATCAATGGCTTAATTTATGCTTTCTTTGTCTGGCAGCTTCTCTTTCAACTGCCCTCATGACCTATCCTTTCACTAACTTGTAAGTAATCAACAATTTATTTAGGTCTTTCTGACATTTTAATTTACTCTCCTATACTAATGCGAAGAACAAGAGAGCAGTCTGGAATAAGTAGTGTTCTTAGTTCCTAGCCCTATCTGGAAAACCATAGTCTTTACCAACTCACTTTTCATCAGTTTTCTGTTTAAACTGAAAGCCAAAAGATAAAGACTGCTGGTCACTAGTTATAAGAACTGGATAGTCGCATAGTAACACATACAAGAACAGGGCAGTGAGCCTAAGATAGGACAAAACTGCCGTCAGTGATAACAGTTAAAGGATTGGGGTGCATGGTCATGGGTAAAGTGCTTGTTATGGAAATATGAAGACTTGAGTTTAGATCATAAGAACCCATTTAAAACCTTGGCACATAACTATATATCTGTAGCTTCAGAGCTAGAATCAGAGACAGACAGAACTCTACAGATCTCTGGCTAGCCAGCCTAGTCAATTAGCAAGGTCCTCACTCAGCAAGAGACCCTGTCTCAAGAAGATTTGATGAGAGCATAGTATAGAGGGCAGCATTTGACATCAACTTCTGATCTCCATGTGCACATGCATGGGTACCCATATACATATAGGTGTACATGCACCTACGTAAGTATATGTGTGCGGGTATGAACACTTATCCAGGCATACTCTCTCCATCTCTCTATCTCTGTCTCTGTCTTCTTCCTGTCACACACACGCACACATACACACACACACCAAACACACACTACATTGAATTAAACTATCCAATGATAATACTTTCAAGAATTTCCAATGCAGCATGAAGCTTACAGAGTTTCGAGGATTTCCATAGCCTCCACAGTAAATTTCAGAGGATCAGCTATTAGTCCAGCACTGTTTTGGATTCTGACAATAAAAGACACAAATGAGATACAAGCCTATGAAACAGAGAAGCAATTACTCATTTTATAAGAGATGGAAGACTCAGTTAAGGTTACCTATATCATAAATAGGAACATTTGAAATAAAAAAATGTGTCTATATTATAGCTAAACTGTGAAATATTTCTTAATTCTACTGCTGTCCTGGCCAAACTGCAATATCACCTAAAGTCTAAAATTGCAATATAAGTCAAGATGGAGTTGATATAACTCCACTCTACACTAATATCATTTTCTAAACAGGTGTAACTTATCTGGTTATCCCAGGCAGGCACTTAGGCCTTGTAGGTATAGAGTTTGTGGCTAGCAGTTAAGGATAACCCTTCTACCCACTGCCGCACTTTCAGAGAGTGAGCTTATGCCTATTGCAGCACATAACACTTTATACGCCAAAGGAAGAGTCATTGAAAAGAATCATTGAAGGGTCTGAGAACACATCTTGAAACTCCATTAGTAAAATAAAACTGCCTTTGTCTTTTGTAATTTCTTGCGGAGTTTCTCATTGCCATCTCCCAACAAGTTGTTCCTCACAGGAACATATTGATTTAATCGAATCTTTCAGTTGTGTCTGGGAAGCAGCATGAATAACAATAAGGTGTCTATATGGAATATGACTTCATTTAGAGAGTAAGTACTGATACAAGATGGCAGATTCACCAGACTGCCTGGCTGATGAAGGATGTCTTGAAAGAGCTAATGCTATCCTGGGAACTAACTGACTTTTCACATTGCTTGTCAGATTTTTTTTGCTTATTTTTTTTTAAATCTTGTTATGTGTTATGTCAGATGTATGAGAAATGTCTTACGGTCAAGTCAGCGATTTGAATTTGGGGGATGGAGTGTGGGTGACATGCAGGCAAGTGTTACTTCAGCTGAGCATTTCCTATCATGGAGATTTCTGCATCTACAACAGAAATAACGTGAGCTGCACTTCCTCCTCGGCAACGAGGAGAGTGGGAAAGGAATCCTTTCTAATAAAGCAGCAATGTCCCCCTCCCCCTTTTTCCCCCCAGTGAATAGAAAGCTCGCTAGATTCAGGTAGAAACATGATAGTTGGTGTCTTTGAAACTGGTGTTTGTAGGGAAAAGTCACAGGAGCAGGCTTCCTTCATGAAAGAACTCAGGGTGCTGGTGCTGCCACTTACTCCAGAGGCATCCTTTTCCCTGAGCCTTCTGGCCTTAAGCACCAGGCTGCAGCTGCATATTTTATTGCTTAATTCTAAATCTCCAGAGTATTGTCTTAATAAGCAACAGCCTGCCCTGTTTTAAGTAGCCCAATTAGGGTTAGCAGGGAAATTTCTTGCATCAAAGGACAATCAGGCAAACCTTAGTGATTTGGCAAGGTGCCTCTAGTACAGTCCATTAATGGGGAGTTGTGATTATAGATCTGAGGATTTTTATTTTAGCCCATTTTCGGTAGAAGTTTTATAACTGTGCCTACGACATTTTTTTTTTAAAAAAAAAAACTCCAATTAAATATAACAATGATTATTCTCTGGTCACTTTTCTATTAGTTGGCATCCTACCCTCCAGTGAGAAGACATGTATATTGGAGTTTTATTCACAATTCTTCACAAAAATAATCAAGGTAGGAACACAACTGGTGTAGGAGGGTCTTCTGTATTTGTGTTACTTTTATTGGTTAAATAAAGAAAACTGCCTTGGCCTTTTGATAGGGCAGCCCTTAGGTGGGCGGAGAGGACAAAATGAAATACTGTGAGAGAGAAGGCAGTGTGGCAGATGCCATGCTTCTCCAGCCCAAGATGGACACTGGTTAGATTCATGCCGGTAAGCCACAGTCAAGTGGCGATACACATTAATGAAAATGGGTTAATCAAGATATGAGAGTTAGCCAATAAGAGGCTAGAACTAATGGGCCAGACAGTAATTTAATGAATACAGTTTCAGTGTAATTATTTCGGGCATCAGGAGCCAGGCAGGACAGAACAAGAGGCCCCGCGCCAGGAACCAGGCACTGAGAACACAGCCTGCGTGCCTCTTGCAACAGTCCGGCCGCCCAACGTGGTTGACTGACTCCACATAAAATCTGAGTAACTATGCCCATATTCCCAAATATGTTTATAAATGTTCTTTAAATTTAAACTTAAAGGGGGAGATGATATAGATATGGATAATTTATATTGGTATAAATTTTGCTTTTATTGATATAAATTTAAGGTCAATTTTGTTAATTATATGTATTTCTGATCTTGATTAAGGTATTGTGATTGTGTAGTTCGTTTGAAAATGTAATGTATAATTAGGAAATATAGGTTGTGAATAGATAATCATTGATATAGTCAAGCTTGTAGTCATGTTAGTTAGATTTTCTAGATATGTAGAGGTATATTTCAGTTAGATAGACATTCTTCATATCTTTCAAAGACGACAAAATATGGCATTTAATGTTTTAATAACTTAGGACTTTTCATGACAATGAGACACATCTGCTCCTGGCAATACCAGCTACTTCAAGAGGAAGATGGGCATCGAAGAGGCTCCTTATGGAGTTGGTTAGCCATTTGGGCAAGAAAGTGCTCTTGCCTGAACTGTTGCATAAACTGGACACAAAGAACCCACAGACAGAGGACTGCTAAACTTGCCTAAAGGTGAGATGATCCTTCAGGGTTCCTACTTCATAAAAGAGTCTGCGAGACATTCTGCAGGATACAAAAGAAAGTGACTGAACTGTCTTTAAATTTTCCTGCTTCATGGAAAAGTCTAATGGATACTATGGGCCTGTAGACTGAAGATGGATACCCCAACAGTACAAAGGAACTTTGGGTGACTGTACAGACAGCAAGATGTCTCTGTCATTTTTAGAGTTTTGAAAGTTGTTTACTTAAGTAATATTATATCCTGGAGTCTTTGATGGAGTTAAAGACTGGATAGTTATAGTTTTCCATTATTATGATAAAAGATAAAATAAATCTAAATATGATAACTGTAGTTCTTGCTTGATAACTGTTTTGTTATATGTAATGTTACTATGTCAAAGTTAAAGCCTTCTTTTTTGTTTAAACAAAAAAAGGAAAAAATGGTGTAGGAGAGCCTTCTGTATTTGTGTTACTTTCATTGGTTAAATAAAGAAAACTGCCTTGGCCTTTTGATAGGGTAACCCTTCGGTGGGCGAGTAGATAAAATGAAATACTGTGAGAGAGAAGGCAGTGTGGCAGACGCCATGCTTCTCCGGCCCAAGATGGACACTGGTTAGACTCATGCTAGTAAGCCACAGTCAAGTAGTGATACACATTAATGAAAATGGATTAATCAAGATGTGAGAGTTAGCCAATAAGAGACTAGAACTAACGGGCCAGGCAGTAACTAAATGAATACAGTTTCAGTGTAATTATTTCGGGCATCAGGAGCTGGGCAGGACAGAACAAAGGGCCCTGTGCCGGGAACCAGGCGCCGGGAACACAGCCCGCATGCCTCTTGCAACACACGACCATACTAATAGCAAGCATAATTGAATATAATTTTATTTTACCTTATGGTTTTATCTAGATAGAATTCCTCTATATTTTTCCCTTTCCTAAACACTATCTCACAACAGAAATTACAAATAGCAAGAATACAATGTCTCTTAGAAATGATATTGTAGCTAAGAGAAATGAAAGAACATTTGGTCTCATGTCCCCAGACGAACATATCCATGATTGTCCTGTCTATGGGAAGCCAACATACTTTATTGCTCTTTCCCGATGAGTTCCGCTGAATAACATAACTAGTGAAGACAGGATCTAATTGCCACACAGGAGCATACAGACTTTCTAGTACCCTGGATCCAGTATAACCATTGCCATGGTGTATGCACAGACTAAGGAAGTAATTAAGGATCATTTAATTATAAGGCATAGAAGAAGGAGTAACAGGCAATATTATCAACCAGACGAAAAGCAGTAAGTATAGACAGAGTGAATGGGAAAATTCATCAAAGGAAAACAGGAGACATGGGGTGATGTCTAATTTAGGATTTGGTAGGCAAATTTTGTGTTAAGACCCGTGTGCTACAACACCATTCAACACATCGATGTGGGTGGTGGAAACCTCACAAGGCCTGACCCACAGATGAAGAGCTTCAGGCAATAATGGTTGCGGAGAGGAATAATCCTTTTCTCTAGGGACCATTTGCCTTATGGGTTACCCAATCCTAAATGGAGAGCCCCATTTACACGAAATGTCTCTCTGTCTCTCTCCTCCTCATTTTACATGCGTATGTGTATGTGTATAAACAGCCCAGTTTCACCAGTACTTTTTCATTTGTAGCACTAAAATTCTTGTCTTGATCCTAAACAAGCTTTGAAAAGCTTATCACCCTAACAAATCTCTTACTACAGCTGACTTATAGAATAAAATAAAACAGTTTTAACAAGACTCAGCTACTAAGCCCCAGGCTTTCAGATGAAAAGAGAACTGTCTATAAAATCAGAAAGAAATATAACCTCAATTAAAAGGCAATTATAAATGGTATTCTTAGCTGTATTCCCCACAAGAGATAAAGATGTAAAGTGGACAGAAGGTAAATTGTAATACTCTAAAGACACCATCTGGAAATACATAATGACATAGTAACATTTACTGTACTGAATTTGTCAATACCACAAACCCGACATGAATTTTCTTCAACCATAAAAGAAACTTACCAGTAGTATTTGGTACAAAGCTGCTGTATGCCACTGGGCTTGCTTCCATTTATCTATTTTTTATTTATCCATAAAACATTTTAATTGAAATCGAATGACAGAACTTTCCTGCCAATGTCCCTATATCAACACTTGATGTGTGTGTGTGTGTGTGTGTGTACACAGCTATATAAACACAGCCTGTTGAATACACTTTTGTTGTTTGTGTGTATGATTTTAGGGCTGACAGTTCTGCACTGGATGATCAAGAAGAGGGCTCACCCATGATGGATACTAATTCCCTTCCACAAGCATTCATTTCTTGCCTGCCATGCTTTGTCTAGAGACAGGACATGTGAAACTCCCCCTTCCACATTAACGTGTCCATTGGCATTGCCTCTCTGCTCTAGTCTTCTTTATGCAGCCATTCCAGTAGAGACTGTTTCACAGCAGACTTCTTGGTATTATGGGTCTGCCAATCTAACTCCTCTTTGGCAATCTTCCTGAGCCGTAAATGCAGGAGCTGTGATATACTTGAATTTCTCGGGGTGAGCATCCTTGATTTCTGCATTGTGCCCAGTTGTGGTATTCTGTGATGGTCTCCATTTGCTGGAAGAAAGGCTACTTTGATGAGTTCCTTGGGGATGGGAATCGGTAAGCTGTACTTATCTGTAGATACAAGGATACAATTTACAATATAGTAAGTAATTATGCTGGTCTAGCAAGGTGGCAGATGTAGATCATTTTCTAGATCTATGTCCTTACTAGTCCGGAGAAACTGGCTAGGTTTTCAGCACCAGATATAAATTTCCTGCTGTAAATTGAATTTTAAGCCCAATTAGAAAGCTGCTAGTTACAATCACCATGTGAGTACCACTGCACCATATGTATATTTTATCATCTGGTCATTGTAATGGTTTATAGTTGTTGCAGCTCAGCGGGGTGGTTTAATTTATTCCTTTCTTTGGCAGTTTGCATAGTATTTCTGGTACCATGAAAGCTAGATCACCGGAAAGAAACTTCCAGATCAAAGATAGCTCAAATTATCCAGATCCTGTATCCTAGTAGGATATATTGTGTGCAATGACATTAGAAATAAGCGCCCACTCTCGACCTCTGAGAGGCAACCAAGGGCTACAGCTATAGTCTATATTGTTTCAGGAGTCACTTGGATTGCACTGACCAGCTATTTGAATGGTGGTTTCTCATCCATGGTTTGGGGGGTTTTGTTAGTCTTTTTAGTTTTCTTGTGGGGAGAACTGTCAGCCTACGTGGCTTAACTTCCTTTAATATTATATATATATATATATGATAATATATCATATAGTAATAGTATAATGATATAACATATATATGCGATATAAGATTTTATATATTTATACATAATACATATATATAATTTTAGGTTGATATAAAATAATATTATTTCCTGAGGCTTTAATTTTAGATAATGTTATTTCTTAAGGCTTTATCACTCAACCTTGGTATTATTTGTATCTCATCCCTCCTTCTTCTATATTGACATCTCTTACCTGTCCTTGGTTGGAGACCCCATCCCTATTTTCCGTTTCCCACTTCATATCACTTATATCTTGCTATTCTTCCTTTAAGCCACTCCCCCATGGTTCTTCTATACTTTCCTTGTTTCTGTCATTTCTTTCATACTTATTCCATTTGTAGTGGCTATATTCTTCTTTCAGTTTCCTTCTTTATTAATTACATAAAATATAAAATCAATATACCTTGCTATTCATGTCTTCAGGATAAAATTGTTTTACTGCAAGTTACAAAATTTTCATTAAAATGGCTCATTTTTTAAAGAAAACATTCTGGATAATCCATGACAAAATTGAGATCATGTTAAAAACATGGAAGCTATGTGTAAGACTTGCAGATAACATGTAAAACCTAACTTACAGAAGGAGAAGCCTGCCACTGCCATGTTTGATTGGTTTCATGATATGCTCCCATAACAACTCCCAATCGACACCAAATACTCTTTTTTGATTTTTGTCCAATATACAAATTAGCCAATTGTCACCTTTAATTAAGTTTAAGGACAAATATCCTCCTTGTAGAAGAGAACAAATAAACAATAGTTTAGGGAGATATGATTTTAAGTTATTATTGATAAAAACACACTGCAAAGAGCAGTCAGGGTGGTGTTGGTGATGTATCAAAGCACTATGCTTCCTTAAGTTTAGCATTTCTGAGTGGTACCATAACTGAAAATATCAACATGGCAAAGCAGACTTCAAACAGTAAAACCACAGATTTTGAGCATCTAGAAAAATGGTCAGTATGTAACAATAAAGAAACAGTAGAACTGATGCCCAATTAGAGAGTGACAGGAAAATTAGCACTAAGATTGTATATTTTGGTTTCAAATGTCAGCAGCCTAACAACAACGATCTTGTCTGTGAGCTGATATTGACCCCCCATTACCAGATGTGCATCATCACTCAATATAAAGTATTTTTAAATAAAATTATGCTCTTTTTTATTTCTTGGAATTAGGTTATGTTCTTAGGTCAATTAATATTGTTTCCTGAGATGCTATATGTTTATGGTATTACACTGGGGAAAAGGGGGATTCCTTTATGAAACTGATAAAACTATTATTATCTGAATGTTTCTCCTTGGCTATTGTTTCCTTGATTTAAATAATTCAGCCAAGTAGTAGTTTATTTGCTAAAGCAAAGTCTACTCTAGAAAAGAAAAGACAAAACAAAATTGAAAGAGGGTGACCCAGTATGTGGGTAGCAAACAGCACAAAAAAGTAAAATGTTGTGCTTTAGTCTTTAAGTGTTAGGTGGCGTATTCACAGAGGTAAGTTTACCTTCTCCTCACACCCAAATCATGATTGACAAGGTATCTCTTTTAGAGAATTTCTGCCCATACTGTGAGTGTATGTGTAGTAGCAATGGAAAAGATCCCAGGCACCTGGATTTCCAAGATAACAAGAGCCTTGCCACAGCTTTGAGGATGTATTTATTCTTCTGCATCCAAGAAACGTGCCTTAACATCACTGATAGACTTTACCTCAGGGTAAAATGATAAAAAAAAGATATTGTAGGAAAATGAACTTGAGAAACAAGCCAGTGTGATCATTTTGACAAGTGACAAAATAGACTTCAAATCAAAACTAATCAGAAGAGATAGGGAATGACACTACATACTCATCAAAGAAAAATTCCCGCCAAGAAGACATTGCAGTTCTTACCATCTATACCACAAGCACAAGGACACCCAAGTACTTAAGAGAAACATTACTATAGTTTAAATCACATATTCATCTTCACATACTGAGAGTGGAATAATTCAATACCCTACTGTCACCAATAGACAGATCATCCAGACAAAAACTAAACAGTGAAATGCTAGAGCTAACTTGCACTATAAACCAAATGAACCTATCTGATATTTACAGAACATTTCACCCGAGCACACCAGAATATACCTTTTTCTTAGCACCTCATGGAACTTTTTTCTTCAAAACTGACCACCTATTCAGTCACAAAATAAGGCTCAGCAGATACGAGAAAATTGAAATAACAAACTGAATCATTTTAGATCACCATGGATTAAAGATGAATGTCAACAACAATAGAAACAGCAGAAAGCCCAAGATCTTACAGAAACTGAATAACTCTCTACTGAATGAAAAATGGGTCAAGACAGAAATTAAAGATTTTTTAAGAACTGAATGAAAATGCATACACAACATACCCAAATTTATGTGCAACAATCTATGTAGTTAAAAAGGAAAGATCTCAAACTACTAACTTATCAAATGCAACAGCATACCAGAAAGCTCTATTAAGAGAAGAAGATGAAGGAGAAGGAGGAGAAGGAGGAGGAGGAGGCAAAGAAGAAGAAGAAGAAGAAGAAGAAGAAGAAGAAGAAGAAGAAGAAGAAGAAGAAGAAGAAGAAGAAGAAGAAGAAGAAGAAATAATCACACCCATAAGGAGAAGCCAAGAAATAATCAAACTCAGGCCTGAAATCAATAAAATGCAACAAAAAGAGAGAAAACAAATCAACAAAATGAAACAGAGTTTTTTTTATGAGAAAATCAATAAACTTGAATACCCTTCTTCAAATCAACTAAATGGCAGAGAAAGAATATCCAACTTAATAAAATTAGAAACTAAAATGGGACTATAGCGACAGACAACAAGGATATCCAGAGAATCTGAAGAACATATTTAAAAAGCTCATATTCCACCAAATTTGAAAATCTAGGATAATTTATCAATACATCCCACTTAATAAAATTAAATCAAATTGAGATAAGTAATTCAAACAGAGCAGCATTTAACTACAAACGGGCTTTCTGACCTGAAGGAGACAAATATGTCAAGATTAAGTTGCAGTTTTCTTGGTTCCTTCATATTTAGTTTTCTGGCTAACATGGAATTACAGCAAAAATACAGCTGCTGCTTTTCTCAATTAATTGATATAGAATGATTTGGTTGTTTTCAGGATGACTTTCAGTTGACCACAAAAGGATTACTTTTCTAACTTGAAAATCTACATTCAGTTAGTTTTTACAACTTGTATCTTAACTTTCCAACTAAAGTTTTCAGGTCTTAATATAGCAAGGATCTAAAAAACAAAAACAAACAAACAAACAAACAAACAAAAATCAAATCAAGCAACTATCTGGATAAAAGAGTTCCTTTGGATACAGCATCAATTTATAATCCTCTTTTCTAAAACTGGTCATTTTGGCAGAATTCTGAGTATCTAGTATGAAGCTCATATTTTCAATAATGTGGATTAAAATTCCCAATAAAGTTGCTGTTTAATCTGACAGTTGATTTACTTATTTAAATTTGGGATAGTACATCATCTTTTTATAAGAAGATTTTTACAGGTCTGCAGTGTTGTCTGAGGCTATGGGTTAGTGAATCCGCCTGCTTTATGGTGAGAATCTGTACTTGTACTCCTTCAGTTAGATTGTCTGTACTTGTATCCCTTCACTAATATTGTCATGTTCTCAGTGATGCTGATTTCTGTAGTCTTTACTGGAGATCATGTAACCCAACTCAGACTGTTTAATGGCATAGACTTTAGGGACAGTAATTGATTTAAAAATTGCTTTGTGTCTCCAGCTGAATAAATGAAATGTATCCCTAACTTTCTTAGACTTATGATAAGAAATTAGTATGTTTCTTTGGAAGCATTTGGAATGCTACAGCTTTCTTGGATCAGAAAGAAAAAAAAACCTACTCTTCAGGCTGATGGCCACCTGAGGATGAAAATAGAAAATAGCTCATAAATTTTGAACCCTTGAATTCCATCATATCTTAGCTCAATTACACTGTGAAATGTTCAGGTATGTAACCCACCAAATAGAACTCACGGTGTTTCAAACAATCTCTTTGTTGTGAAATAGAGTATCTATTTAACTGTATATAAAGATGTGTTGCTTTTGTTTTTGTTGTAGATTAATTTAACTATGTAAAGATGTGTTGCTTTTGTTTATACTGCAATTGTTTCACTGTGTGAAACTGTGTTGCTGTTTCTCCTTGCCTGCCTAAGGCAACTGATTGGTCTAATAAAAAGCTGAATGGCTAATAGCTAGGCAGAGGAGGGATAGGCAGAAATGGCAAGGACAGAGACAAGAAAAGCCAGCCAGGCAGATGGGGGCCAGCCAGCTGAGTGTCAGCCAGCTGGCGCCTAGCCAGTTGTGGGACCAGCTAGACAGACATGGAGGAAGTAAGAAAGCAGGATGGACAATACATAGATGAGGTAAACGAACCTCTAGGCAGCACAAAGATTTACAGAAAAGGGCCAATTGAAACTTGAAAAAAGCTAGCTAGAAACAAGCTAAGCTAAGGTTGAACATTCATAATTAATAATAAGTATCTGTGTTATGATTTGGGGGCTCTCGGTCCTAGAAAGCCTGCTTTCTTCTAGCATATAAACTTCTAGCAGAGTTTATAACAACCTGATAAAATTATAGTAAACTTTTGAAAAACCTTTTAAATATTTCATATAGGACTTTTATGAAAATGTTGCTGTTATGATTATGTAGAACAAACATTTGTAAGGCTATAAATGTTTTTCAGGCAGAGTCATTGAAAGATGTGTTTTTAAAGTGAAATATGCATAAAGAAACATGAACAACATATTCTATTCACAAACAAAGAGGTGCATAATCTCCCTGGATTTCCAGCAATACTTGTGTGTACGGTAAATAATGAGTGTTTTAAACTTACATATAATGTTTGCATTTATATAAGTATTGCTTTTTGAGAAATCAAAATACTTTATGGAAATTTTGGCTTTTCAACACTCATAGTACTAAATTTATATATCAGGCATTTGGGACTTGGAAGATAAGTGATACAATATCATGGTGACTCTTAGCATCCAAGGGAGGAATTGTTCATTTAATAATTAAATAAACAAAATAAGTAAAGGCATCCAATTCTTAAAGATTAAAGGAAAAAATAGCTCATCAGTGATGTCAGTGTAGAAGAAATTTCTGTTGGTTATTAGAATAGATGAAAAAATACTACTCCTCCTTTCCCCCTCTATTTTCTTTTATTTTAAATGAATTTTTGTGCAATAAATTATGACTATACTTTCCCCTCACTCACCTTCTCTAAAATCACCTTCTCTAAGATCCTTTCCTCTTCCCCTCCAATCCAGATTCACACCCCTTCTGTCTCTAGTTAGAAAACAAACAGTCATCTAAGGAAGAAAATAAAATAAAACAAACAAATCAGAATAGGACAAAAAAAACAGAGGAAACAGAAGAAAAGGAGTCAAAGACAAAGCCCAAGAAACCCATATAGACTTTGAGACACAAAGGAGTATTCAGATACACAGGGATACCTTAAAAAAAAAAACAGACTCCATGATACACAAGCAAAGAAGTAGTAACGTTAAACAAAAAAAAAAAAACCTCAAAACTGATAAACATTATGAGACAAAGATCCTCCAAATTATCATTGAGTTTGTTTTGTCTTTATTATCTACTGCTGGGTACAGGGCCTGCCCTTAAGAATGGTTTGCTTCCCCAGTGAGACTACCTTGGAGTAAACTAATTTTCATTTTCAAGAGGGTATTATAGGAGAAAGCTTCTGGATTGGGTGTGTGTGTGTGGGGGGGGGTGTCCTCTTCTTTCAGTTCTAAGATCCCATCTGGTATAGATCCAAGAAGGCCCTGTTCATGCTGCCTTAGTCTCTGTGACTTCTTTTGTGTATCTATCCTGCTGTATTTAGAAGGACTTAATTCCTTGATATCTTCTATCCACTCTGGTTCTTACTCATTCTCCATCCAGAGCAAGGCACTGATGTTGAAGTAGAGCAGAATGTCATTAGACATCACTCTATTGCTGTGTTCTCTTTGCAGAACAGTAGTATTTCTTGTTTTCCAGGGTCCTGGCCAACTTGTCTGTTTCTTGGTCACCCAAGCAGCAATGAATAGAGGTTCCATATCATAGAATGAGCTTTAAATCAAATCAAATATTAATTAGTTACTCCCACAAGTTTTTGCCACTAATGAACTACCTCTTTGCTTTTTGTTTCTATTTTGCTGATATCTGCCTGAGTTTGATTATTTCTTGCAATCTTCTCCTCTTGGGTGTTATTTCTTCTACAGATTTCACATGTGCTGATAAGTTACTAACATGAGATCTCTTTAATTATGTAGGTTCTTAGTACTATGAACACGCCTTTTAGAACATCCTTCATTGTGTCCCATTTGTTTAGGTATGCTAAGTTTTCATTCGGTTCTAAAAATTTTTGAATTTTTTTCTAATTTCTGTGCTTATCCATTTTTCATTCAGTAGTGACTCAGTTTCCATATGATTTTAAGACTTTTTCTTGTTTATGTTGTTGTTGATATCCAGCTTTAACCCGTACTGGTAAGATAGAATGTAGGGTATTGTTTCAATTTTCTTGCATCTGTTGAGTTTTGCTTTATGTCGAAGTATGGGGTCAATCTTGGGTAAAGTTCCATGAGGTGCTGAGACAATATATTAGTTTCTGTTTGCTTGAAATGTTCTTTAAATATATCTTACGTTCATTTAGTTTATAACACCAATTAACTTCAGCATTTCTCTGTTTAATTTTTGTCTGGATGACCTATTGGTGAGATGGGATACTGAGGTTTCCCACCATCAGTGTGTGAGGATGAATATATGGTTGAAGTAGTAATAGTGTTTCTTTTATGAATTTCTGTGTCCTTTTGTTTGGTGCATCGATAATTAGAGTTGCAATATACTCTTTTTGGTTGGTTTTCATTTGATGAGAATGTAGTATTCTCTACTTCTTCTGATTGGTTTTGCTTTGAAGTCTACTTCGTCCATTATCAAAATGGCTGCACCAATTTTCTTCTTGGGTTGGGGCTATTTGCTTAGAATAACATTTTTTAATCAATTTACCCTAAGGTGATAGTTACCATTAATGTTATGTATATGTTTTCACACCCAATCTATTACCCTATGTCTTTTTACTGGGGGATGAGAATACTGGTGCTCTGAGATATCAATGAGCAGTGTTTGTTGATTCCTGCTATTTGGTTGTTTTGGTGCAAATTTATTCCCTTTCCTTTGATTTGCTGGTTTAAGATTATTCACTCCTTGTGTTTTCATAGGTGTGAGTAACCTTTTTAAGATGAGGTTTTCTTTCTAGAACCTTTTGTAGACCTGTATTCAAAGGCATGTTATAGTGTGAAATAGACATTTATAAACAAAGGGAAGTGAGAGGATATTTTTGACTCTCTCAGCTCTCACTGGCATCTTGAAGTGATTATCAAAATCTATGGTAATAGAGCTACAAATTTAGTGGCAAAGGAGAGAAAGTTTAATATTAATCAAGGTAGAAATGTCCTTTGATTTAGGTAGATCTAATGGCCATAGGGGGTGCCTAAATAAAGCATGCATATCAATAACAGGATTGATCAGAATAATCTCTAATGAAAGTGATGAGAATGTATTTGACATTTGCTAATATCTGTGGTGATATCAACAATTTGATTATTCGTTAACTATGCTTGATAAAATGAGATTTACACAAGATATAAGAGTGCTTAATACTTATTTCATTTTAAAAGCCACATTAACTGTTGCAGTGAATCATATATTTAGTAAAAGTGTTGTGGTGTTAGAATAATAATAAAACAGATCCCAAGCATCTTGAGAAAGCTTCAGGTTGAGGACATGTATCAGGTTTGGGGAATAGTAGGGCTGCAATCCTTCTTTAACCTCTAAGCAAGGACTGGGTACAGTATTGATCCTGTTTCTTAAATTTACTTCTATTTTCTTGTGGTCTGTTCAATGGTAAGCTTCAGAGGATGTATATAAGTAAATATAATGCTTTAAAAATCACGAATAGGCTTGAATGATAGAACCAATACATGTCCTCAACCTAAACCTTTCTCAAATACATGGGAACTGTTTTATTTTTTTATTTAACATTCAACTGATGCTAAAAAGTCACAGAAATTGTACACATTAATGGAGTACAATGAATTATATGCCACAATTCACATGTGTTTACATTGCATGAAGTTATTTAAAAGTGAAATATATTCATAACCAGTGTTAATCATGTATTTATTCTTAAAACTTTCATAATCTTTTATTTTTAGGTTTGGAAATTGTTCTTACCTTAGTCATCCTACTGTGCAATGCACCCCAGAACTTCTTTCTCCTACCTAATTATAACTCAGCACCCACTGTTTTCCATAATGGTTGTACTAACTTGCATTCCCACCAGGAGTGTACAAGGTCTATCTTTATCCACATCCTTACCAGCCTTCTTTATAACAACCATTCTTACTGTGGGAAGGGGATGGCTTCAAGTTTAGACATACATTTCTCTGGTGATCACTGATACCATTTTTCATGTATAGGTTGAGTAGCTATTCATTATCTTTGGAGAAATGCCTATAACTATTTCTAGTTTTCAATTGGTTTTTTTCTTCTTATCATGGTTTTGGAATTCCTTATATATTTTGTACATAACTCCTTGCCAGTTGTATTTTGAAAGTCAGTCTTTTCATTTTAATTATTTTTTGACTGTGAAGAAACTTTTGAGACTGATGCCATCTTATTTACCTAGTATTTTTTTTATTTTGTGTGTATTTGCTGTCTTATAAAAAAATCATCCTTGACCAATCCAACAGCCATTGTTGTTTCCCCTTCCAGTTGTTTCATACCTTCCAGTTTTACACTTAACCCTTTAATAATTTGAATATATTATAATTTGTTTCTAAATCAATTACAATATTACGCTAACACTATTTTAGAGGTTACTCCTGGGCCTATGAGTAGATTATATTTATATATTAATCACTTGAAAATAAAAATAAATCAAACTGTAGAAAGATAGACTTTTAGCAGTTGTGAATATACACAAAAACATTGATTAAATGACAGGTATCATTAATCTATCACTTATAATAATAGACACTTTGTAAAGTTTCATAAAGAAGTTTTTGCTTCCCTCCATACAATCCCCCATATTAAATTTCTCTTTCATCTTTTGTTGCTGATATCACAGCAGGTATACCTTATTACAGTGCTTGCCTCAGTATTATGATTTCATATTCTATTCTTCAATTCTTTTATTTACTTTCCCTAAAATGTAAATTT
The DNA here is from genome assembly GCA_004026605.1 of Ondatra zibethicus. NCBI lineage: Eukaryota > Metazoa > Chordata > Mammalia > Rodentia > Cricetidae > Ondatra > Ondatra zibethicus. The sequence continues at coordinate 122,981 of PVIU01002980.1, forward strand.
CAGGAGAGAAAAATACGAGTCACTCATTTTATCTTACTCCCTACTCCTCTAGATAGGGGATCATATATTCTAGAATGGTCTCAAACTCTCTATGCAGCAAGAATGACCTTGAATATTTGATCTTCCTGCCTCAGACAATGCAATTTCAGAAGTGTGCACCATGCAGAGTTTGTACTTTGCTAAGGATCAAGCCAAGGGCTTCGGGCAACCAGTTGTGGTTAATAGTCACACAGTCTACAGTCTTTTTATATTTGTAAAATCTATGCAGAAGAACTTCTTCTTTCCCTCTCCTCCATATTTCTAATTCCTTTTCAAACCTTCCCCAAAACCAATCTCAAGATGTTACAGGCATTTTTCTCTCTCTTCTATCCTTATCCCATTTTTGCTGAATCTGTCTTAATTGCTTAATTAAGTTTTCCTTTTGTTCTTTACTTACTAAGCACCAGATTAAACCTGGAAACCTTCTTGCTTTGAATGTTAACCCATCTTCCCCATTAGCATCATATGCTCCTGTACATGGCAGTGTCTCATCAGTAGACTCTGGAAACTTAAACATACTATCTTCCCTTCCAGAAGAAACCAGACTATGTATTATAGAACATAAGCAGGTAATACCAAAAGTGCAAGGGCTTCAATGCAGGAAGCACAGCACACACACACACACACCTTCTCTGCATGTCTCATTGTCATGAAAAGTCCTAAGTTATTAAAACATTTTAAATGCCATATTCTGAGTCTTTGAAAGATATGAATAATGCCTATCTGAAATATATCTATGCACATCTAGAAAATCTAACTAACATGACTACAAACTTGACTATTACCAATGATTATCCATTAACAACCAATATTTCCTAATTATACATTACATTTTAAATGAACTATACAATCACAATACCTTAATCAAGATCAGAAAAACATATATATAACAAAATTGACCTTAAACTTGTATCAATAAATGAAAATTTTTATCAATGCAAACTATTCATATCTATAACATATCCCCCTTTAAATGTAAAAGAACATTTATAAACAATATTTGGGAATATGGGAGCAGTTATTTCTCTCCAAACTGCTTCATGCTCAATGGTGCGCTGTTAATCAGGTATTTCATGGTGTATCATGTGTGCCAGGTTCATCTCAGTCACCAGTTGACTGAAGTAATTTTCTGAAGGTTTTCACGGTGACCTTTCAGGAGGGCATGGTCTATCATACCATATTGGTCTAGAAGGAATCCACAGGGTCTCATCCTCTGTGAAAACAAAAGAAGAACCTCTTTTCCAAAGCATCATATCCTTAGACCCAAATTTTGTAGTCAAGATACCTTTAGAACATATGTTGGTTTATCTTAGCAGACCACACAATGAAATGTCTCTCTGTATTTAGCTCCTTTACAGTCAAAAAGTTAAAAGAAAACACAATAAAATACATAATCCAGACATTCTGTGAATGTTCCATTTTTATGTGGCTTATTTTTTTAATCTATGACTATCTGTACTCTGTCTCTTTAAAGACTTTACCCTTTTTTTAAAAGCATCTCTCTATACTCTATTTCTTTTCTCTTTTAAGCCTACTATGTATCTTTATTCAACAGTGTGGCCCATTTAGAGGTCTTTTATGTCTGACTCTGTCCTATTGTGAATCTGTAATTCTTTACTGTCCAGGAAAACTTTTGCTTTATGCTTTTAAAATGCTAAGCTCTTAAGAATCTAAGCTGCGACAATCCCAGGTCAAATACAGGTACTGCCTGCTTGCTCTGCCCAGTCCAACATGGAGGAGCTGCTTGTGCCTGTGAGCCGTGTGCACTGTACCACTATCATGGCAGAGCTGCTTGTGCCTCTGAGCTGCTGCGCTCAATGCCCCCCTTCCAGGAACACAACGAGTCCAGTGACCGTCAAACAAACCATAGCACTTTAGTCACAAGCCCCTGAAGGAGCCAGAGGTCACACTGGTGGCACAGACCATAAACTGGTATTTCAAAACCGCCACTTTCTAGTTGACCTGATCCCTCTGCCAACGGAGGCAGGAAGAGCTAAATCACGGGCATGATCTCAGATATTTTTTCCCAACCCTGAGTTGGCACACAACCAGCTGGGCCCACAAATGTTCCATAGCTGGAGATTGCACCAGCAGAAGGGCCCAGGAAGCCTTGTTTTAAAACCATCGCAGCTTTTTTTTATGGCTTCTGAGTCAGGAAATTCACTCTTAAAGGAGCTATGGTACGCCACTAGCTGTGCTAAACTCTATATTTGTGTCTAGAATTCCTTTTTAAGCCCTCTCAGATTTTACATGGAGTTAGTCGGCCACGTTGGGTAGCCAATCTGAAGTAAGAGGCAGGGGCTGTGTTGCTGGTGCCCTGCTAGCTTAACTCCCAAAATAATTACACAGAAACTGTATTCATTTAAACACTGCCTGGCCCATTAGTTCTAACCTCTTATTGGCTAACTCTTACATATTTATTTAACCCATTTCTAATAATCTGTATGTTACCACGAGGTTGTGGCTTACCAGGAAAGATTCCTAGACAGCATCCATCTCAGGCAGGAGAAACATGGCGTCTGCCACACTACCTTCTTCCCAGAATTCAGTTCTGTCTCCCTGCCTATCTAAATTCTGCCCTATCAAAAGGCCAAGGCAGTTTCTTTATTCAACCATTGAAAGCAATACATAGAAAGAAGACCTCCTACACCACTCTAGGTTTCACTTTGGCAGCTTTATGCAATGGCCTCCCAGGGCCTCTGGTGTAGGAGGTCCTTCTGCATTTGTGTTACTTTCATTGGTTGAATAAAGAGACTGCCTTGGCCTTTTGATAGGGCAGCCCTAAGGTGGGCATAGTAGACAGAAGAGAATTCTGGGAGAGAGAAGGAAGGCAGAGAGAGCCGCCATAGGGCCACCAGGTCAGACATGCTGAATCTTTCCCAGTAAGTCATGACCTCATGGTGATATACAGATTATTAGAAATGCGTTAAATCAAGATGTGAGAGTTAACCAGTAAGAGGCTGGTTAACTAGAGCTAATGGCCAAGCAGTGTTTTAATGAATACAGTTTCTGTGTGATTATTTCAGGTGTAAGCTAGTGGGGTGGCTGGGATGACAAGCAGCCCACTCCTTCCTGTTACAGGCCTCCTCATAGAGACTCCATAGCCACACACCTGGCCTCAGTAGCTCTACCTAACCATGGAGGAAGCTTCCACAAACCTTTCACTCTTGTATCCTTTATGTTTCTAGATCCAGAACCATGTGGAAAATGTTGCCAAATTTGGCTGCCCAGTTGAAAGGGAAGCTATCCCCCACCCCACTACATTTTCAGAAGCTTTCTTTTGTTATTGCTCCTTAGGAGCTGACAATTCCTAAGGCCTTTCTATTCTACAAGTTAGAAATTTAGGTGTGTGGGGTCTTGTTCTGGGGACACACATCTTTTTATTTCAATGAGGATCGGGCCTCTCTTTAACTTTCTCATCTCTTTCAGCACAAGCCTTGGCTCCATCCTTAACTTTGCTACTGCTCATTGTCTTATCAAACTTTTGTCTTTTTTTTGTCTTGCTTGCTCTTTTTTTCATTGTAGGCCTCAATAATAGTTATTACTAACATTCACAAGACACAGTCAATATTCAGTTATCTTTAAACCTACTTTATGAAAACATTAGTCTATTACTGTCTATTACTTTAAAATTTAACCTCAGGTAAAATCTTAGGTTGAGAGGATAAAGAGGCCCTATTCTTTGCCAAATATCTGAAGAGCAGACTCTATCCCAGTGGTTTAATATTCTTCCCCTCTGAAACCTCTTGAGTTGGTCCTAGCTCTCAGTACTACTGTTTACAAAGCTGCTGTTGGCATAACCCATTAAACTTGCTTACAACACATTATAGCTTTTCTGATCCAAAATCTTTTACATTCCAAAAAAGTAAACAAATAAACACACACATGCACACACACATACACAACACACACACATACTTATACAGATCACGGTATGTAGTAGAAACAGCCCACACCCAGGTAAGTTTTGTATTAGTTACTTTTTTATTGCTGTTTTAAAAGATCACGACTGTGCCTGCTGGTAAAAGATATCATCTAACTGAGCTTGTGATTGCAGGCAGTTTGAATCTATGATGGTAGAATGAAGGAATAGCAACAGGAACAGCTGATAGCTCACATCTTGAGCTGCAAGCAGGAGACAGAGAGCACACAGGGAGTAGAACTCATCCTTTGACATTTCAATCCTGCACCTAGCCACACACGTCTTACAACAAAGCTAACCATCACAATCCTTCCCAAACATTTCCATTAACTGGGAACCAAATAGCCAAACATATGAACCCATGGATGCCATTCTCATTCAAATGACCACAATTGTGTTGGCCAACTATTTCTAAGCTTGGGGCCTGCCTTGGAGTGTGGCTGATATACCCAGTGTCATTTCATTAAGTAAGGTACATTTGTTTGGATTAAAGGTAGATGCAGGAGTAGAGTGTCTGTGTGGATGTTTAGCCTTCATCTTCAGCAATGCCTGTATATGTGATTCAGTGGCTTCATCTGTAAGCTGTCTTAAGGCATTGTCATTGTTTAACAACATCATAAAAGAAACTTATGGCTTTTATCTTAGTACCATACCTTTATAATTTTTTATAATTATATAATCAAATAATTGCTTTTTGGTAAGTTTTACAATTTTTATGTGAAGCTGTTTGTTAACCTGTAAATTATTCAGATTATTTCAACTCTTATCTTTTTAATAAAAATCTCTGTGTAGACAGACTATATGTCAAAGGATAGCCAGCTATGAAGTCACAACATTTATCTGTTCTGAGCTTGGTCATTAAAAATAAAAGTGACAGATGCAGAGAAATCAATGTCTTTAGTCTGGGTACAACTAAGTTGCATTTCTTAGCATTCTTTTGTGAACAAATGAGAAGCATGACATTGGAATTAAACAAAAGTAGGCCAAAAATAACTTTTACTATGTTTTAGAAACCTACTGTTTTAATTTTAACTTCTCCACATTAAACATTCCCCCTATATTTCACAAAGAGAGATGCTATTTTCATGGTTTCCTAAAAGATAATGACAATTCAAACTGTACTAAAATTAATTGAAAACACAGAGGCAAATAGAGATTCCCTTCCAAAATAAGAATAAGAATAAAAATAAGAATTCCAAAATAAGTGGTCATCTCCATAGTTGTGTGGAAATTCACTAAGGTGTATAGTCTTTGCCACTCAGGAAGTGTCTAAGTCACTTCCTTAAACTAACTTTGTGATGTTTTATTTGTGAGTTAATTAGATAAAGTGATTTCATTTATTTTTTAGTGGGTGCCATGAAAATCCAATGATAGAATATTTGCTAAGGTTTTTAAGCAGGATACACTAAACCATAGGTCTCTACTGTCATATGACTATACGCAATAGAGAACTGGGCAGTAAATTTAGTTCATGTGGCTACACATTTTAGTTAAACTGGCCTGGGCTCAGTCTTAGAGGTTAAGAAAGTAGTTGTTTGGCTGCTAGATGGCCTATGATGGCCTTGGAAGGGATGACTTCAGTGAGACAGAACTACACAATATACCCTTTATCCCTTTATCGTCGAGTCCATAACCCCATGAATCAGTCATAACACAGATTCCTTCCCACAGGGCAGGATACCCTGCCTTCTCCTAGGACTGGAGAGGGAGAGGAGAGGGTGAGTGGGGCAGCAGGAGGGAAATGGGAGGAGGGGAGGAAGTGGAAATTTTGATTGGTATTATTTATAAAGTAATAAAAAAATCTTCTAAAAAAACAAAATTAAGCAAGCTAGATTGCTAAAGCTGGTTCAGACCTCGTACTGATCATATTTTCTAACTTTGTAAAAACTGCACTCAGAATGAGAGACCTTTACAAAATTATTTTCCATAGTATATAAATACAGGGAACAGTGAAAAATTTGGGCCACTTTTGATGACTCTAGCACAGAGTTCCTGACTCGTTTCTTTATAGGAATCAAGGACAACATAGTTCCTATTCTTCTAGACTCCTGGTCCAGGAACATACAATTTTCTAGTTAATATTCACCACAGACGAAGAATTTCTTGATCCTATGAGAGCTTTCAGAAATGCCCATTGCTGGTTATCCCTCCCCCATGCTTGGATACAAAACCTTGACATAGCCTGATTTTCATTTAGCTTACTTTTGCGTGAGGTGACTTTGACGTATTAGCTACCATTATTTAATGACAAGTATGCGGTAATGTTCACTTGCACTCAGGAAAGCTGCAAGGAAGATAAAAGTGAAAGTGAAGTGACAAAATAAATGAGCCAGAAAATAATGCTCCCGAACAATGAACTTTTAGTGCATAAGCCAAACAAATGAAAACATTTGAGGTTAATTATATTAATTCTGCTTATTATAGATTGTAAAAGAAAACAATTTTTAGGTTTCTTATCACCATGGGCAGCTTCTGAAGCTCTAAATGGAATCTCCTAATGAGCGTGGAAACAAATCTGTTTCTTTATTTCCCAGATACTATGTAGCCAAGCTACAAACCAGTACTGACCAGCTGTTCTTCCTTCTTGAATCCACCTGGTCTCATTGCAGACATTTGAGTTTGGAAATAATGCATGCTTCTTCCTAAATAATAATCATAATGGTGTCCCTGATCATTTTATCACTGGCTTCTGGAGTGACTCAATAAGAAAATGGCACCATCTCTGGTCTTTCCAAGAGGTAAATAAAAAGGAGTACTAGATAGCTAGATAGTCTCAGTGTGGAGACTCTCTGCCCTTTGACCTTGCTTCTGTATCAGCCAGTATTAGGCAGTTTGGGGAATGTACATCTAAGCTTCCAGCATCCAGTGAGGGTTCTAGAAATGGGATAGAACAAAACAGACTGGAAAATGGAAAGCAGGCAAGCCACAGGACTGCAGCTGCTAAAGTGAACTGCTGTCAAACAGGATCAGGAGTCTTTGTTTCTAGCAGTGAAGCTAGCAGACACTTCCGTAAAGAGTTGTGAAGGTTGGGAATTAAGGGGTTGGGTATGGAACCTGAATATTGACTCCTTGCTTATTGGGTAGAATTCAACCTGTATACTGGTTAGGCTGCTAAGTCCTGGGTTCAAGTTCTTCCTTCCTCATTTTCATTGTTATAATAAAAGCAGTGGCTCTCCAACAGATTCTTCTATCTGGCTTCCTTTATCTACCTTCATAGCCTTATATTGGGTGTGTTCATGTGCACTTTTTGACAGTATGTCTATGCATGACATCATACCAACATATACAAATACTTTGTATTTTTATAATTTCTGCAAACTATTTTATATTGTCTAAACTAGTTATAGTTTTACAACTTACCCTTTCAATCAATATCATTCTGCTTATTTTTTTTCTAGTTTTATACACATAAGACCACTTCATTTGTTTTAACATATGTATGATTTCCCACCGGCTAATAATTGTATTTCAACAGCAGTAATTGGTGTTTTTAATAGCTTCTCAAAGTCAGTACTATAATAATTAAATGCACAACTTCCTCTTACACTTTACAATAGCTCTAACTAATTGATTTTCTATTTTTTTATCATGACAGTTGTACTCCCAATTCTTCCAACTTCAAAATATTTATATTATTTTGATGTATTATTTCAACACTGGTCAATTATTGATAATGTCTTCTAGTTTTGAGTCACAGATGGATCTTCAATTAGAAATTTAATCCACAAGTTTAGCACTTTTCACCAAAATGCTGAACAGAAATACAAAGGAGAAAGCTCACAGATCCCAGCCCCCCGCTTCCATCATTTGCTTAGATGCTGCCCTCCAAGGAGTGTTAGCAACAGTTATTGCTCTCTTCTCAGATGTTTGGCAAGCTCTCTTGGCCTCCCTAATACCAATGTCTCTTTGGGCCTTTTTAAGTATTGAAATTCATACTCTTGCTCAGTATTCTTGCACAGATGCTATGCCAATCTCCTCTGTGTTATTCCAGTTTTCACATACCTGCTGCTGAAGCAAGTCAGTCACTGGTCCATCCATGCTTTTTATCATCAAGTCCTTGTCACCTATTAAGACCACTAAGCATTACTTCCTGCAACATACATTTATGAAGTACTACTCTGAATTGAATGATGATCTCCAGCACCCATTTCATTTTCCAGAATATTTTTTATAGTGCATAAATAATATTCACTTGTATTCTGGGTTCTTTGTTGACTAGTTTCTTTAATTCATTGTAAGTTCCATAAAATCCAGCTTCCAAGTCTTCGTATCACTTTAGCACATAATATGAGCTCAGTAGATATTGGCTGGTTGATTGATGGATAGTATAGTTCATTGAATGTAAAATTCACCCTGTCACATGAGATTTTATCCTTCAAACATTGATGTGGGATTCCCCTCTGTATACGGTAAATATCATTGGTTAATAAAGGAACTATTCTTGGCCTATAGCAGAGCTATAGGGGAACAGAGCTAGGTGAGAAAAACAAAATGGAATGCTGGGAGAAAGGAGGTCGAGTCAGAGAGAAGCCATGTAGCCCCACCAGAGCCAGATAGAAACTTACTGGTAAGCACAGTCACGTGGAGATACACAGATTAATAGAAATGGGTTAAATTAATATGTAAGAGTTAGCCAATAAGAAGCTAGAGCTAATGGGCCAAACAGTGATTTAATTAATACAGTTTCTGTGTGATTATTTCAGGGCTAAGCGGCTGGGAACCAACAAGCAGCCTCCTTACTAAAAAACATAAATAATACACAGAGGAAAAGGATATTTAGAAGCAAGAAAAATATAAAAATAAAAAATGCTTGTAGAACTTAGCATATTATCTGTCTGCCTAAAATATTACTGGAAGCTTAAAATTAGAAATATTAAGATGTTTAGACAAATGGCAAGCAAAGTGTGACCATTCAATTCGAAATTGTATTTTAAATTTTAATATGAATAAATTTCACATTTCCTATTAATAGCATTATTTTTTAATTATATGAAACTTCAAGTATGTAGAAAACTACAAAATAATCCGAACGTTTATGTGCCATCACTAAGATTCAACAGATGTTAGCATTTTGCCATATGTGCATCAAATAATTTTTAAAATAGAAAATGAATATTGCAGATTCAGTTAAAGTCCCTAGCCCCTTACATCTCCTTTCCTCCTGACTAGAAAGTCACATATCAAAATGTTTGCACTTTTGCTGTATATCATGTTTCTATAAACATTATAAATAGGCTCTGTTTGTACGTCCTGTGTCTCTTTATTAATAAAAATACACAATCACAAAAACAAAATCAATGGCAAAAAAATGAAAGCTATGGTAATAGCTTAGAGAGAAAAGTACAAGTACAAAGACCTGAGTTCAATCCCCAGACCCAGAGCAAAAATGTTGGGCATATGACATGGATCTCTAACACTAGCACTAGAGAAGTAGAGACAGGAATATCTCTGGGGTTTGCTGGTCAACCTGTCCAACTTAACTAGTAAGCTCCAAGCCAATGGGATAAACCATCTCAAGAAGTGGATGTAATTTCTGAAGATGACACTTGAAGTTACATCCAACATATACATGCACAAGTACACATACAAACATGTACATACACATATGCAGCTGCATATGAAATGCAAAACCGAGGTGTATTTTATGTGTAGTATGGACAGATTAAGTGAATTTTTAATTCTTGATAGGTAGAATCTTTCATTTTACTACATTACAAAAGGCTTATTTGTTGCAATGCTGTTGGATTTATAGTAAACATATGTAGATTCAGGAAAAGAATGATTTCTTCCTGAGGTCACTGCCATAACTGGAGAGCAGCAACAGTTACTAAAGCAGGTAGGGACTGACCAGCTTGAAAGAGGGGGATCATGTCTATCTCCTCAATAGCTCATTTCTTTCTTTGCTTAATAAAAGCAGTAAATGTATACATTACACTAACCAAACATATTCATCATTAGTAAGTATTTTCTCTTTAGCCTTCTTCCCTACACTAAATACAAAGCATTTATGATTAACCTCAAGTTACTGTTCAGACTAAAACATCTTCAGAAAAATTTTTTAAAAACCTGTGAAAATAACACTTCCTCCAATTAAAGGTTCATTAACATATGAAATCTACCTTCACTGCTGTGCTATGTTTTACATGAATGGATTCACTCTCTGCACCTTTCAAAACTGAACTAGCTTGTTGGCTTTATTTTAAAAATTCCTCCTGCTGACACGTAGCTATAGTCTACTCACTTTTACAGCTGTCAAATACTGCGTTGTTCTAATCAACCACATTTTATTTTTTCTAGAGTGTTTAAGGTGGGCTTTTTAAAGTAGTTTTTGCTCTTGTGAGCAAAGTTGAAGAAAACATTCTCCTTCAACTTTCCCTGAATACTTGTAACTGTCACCAAGGTAACCAATTAGAGTGAAATTCTGGATGGCAGGATGTGCCTGTCTTATGCAAACCGCAAAGTTACTGAAAATCTTATACTCTGCCCTTCATCAGTGTTTTATTTGTCTCCCAAGATTGGTGCAGAGCACACTCACTGACCTTTAGGTTTTCATCTGCTATCTCAAGGGCCGTTCTAAACATTCCACATGAAGACTCCCAGTGCACGCACTGACATTTCCATCATATCTACAAGATTATTTTCTTGAGATTTTGTGGATACTACTGTTATGAAATGTATATCCGGCATGGACAGTCCACATATATAATAGTATTGTTCTAATGCCATAATGCAACTGAAATATTCCTATCTCCTAGTAACATCACCATGTTGCAACACAACAGGTTAGCCATGTGTTTGTGTCATTGTTGGTCTACTCAAACCTAGTACTTTGCCAATCTTGTAAAAAGCATAGCATGAATAAATACACTTATTGATATATGATATAAATACTTAATAATAATACTGCCATATGTATTTCTCTATTATGTGTCTTATAAAGTGTACTCTCTCTATTGATTAAAAACTGTTTACTGTTACACTTTTAGAAAAAGAGCAACCTCATAAATCTAGGTGTTTACCATTTCCCTTCATTTTCTCTTGTGCTTTATTCATTCTCTAGTCTGTGTAAATACAGTCAATGAAATCACACAATAGAATAATCTTGTGGTGCATTTCTCTTGAAACACAAACCCCATATCATTACATAAAGCATGCCTATATTTTGAAAATAACCAAATACTAGTTATACATTTGAACATTATACAAGGTTTGGAGAGCAAGCCCAGGATGCTGTGACTCTTGAGTTGTTTACAATCTGGTGGGAGATGCTTGCAGTCCCATGACTATTTTCAAGCAAATAAAGTTTAATTATCTTAATCATAACAAGCCATGAAACTCATGTTAGAAGTGCTTCTGGAAAGGGAATGTGGCTTTCACTTTAGTAACTCCCCATGGAAACCATCTGAGAACATACTGTACTCAAAATGTCAGAGACAAGAAATGAAAAAGACCTAGAAATAGAAAATGATGGAGAAAAGGGGAAAGCAACGTGGGAGAAAAGAGTAAATCAGACGCAGAAAGAAGCAGAGCAGACAAGAAATTTCAACACATATCAATAAATTGGAAACCTTAGATAAGAACTAGACATAACAGAGGTTTTTTTTTAATATATTAAACATTTGCAAAACTTTTTTCTGAATTGTGTGTGTGTGTGTGCATAACAAAAATACAGTTAGCTCTAACTTTTAGTTGTCTTGGCTGGAGTTTTTTACAAGATCAGTATCTTCTCTCCTTTGCCATCGACAACCAACACAACTGCAGGCCTGGTATTTATGCATTTACAGGTAACAATTCCTGGGGAAGGAGGGTTTGGTGCTTTCAACCTCCCTCTTCCTTCCACAAGCTCCAGCAACTCTCTCTGTTCTCTCTGCTGTGACAGACCATATTTTCATAGTATCCCTGCTTAAAGCAAATATGCCCACATAATTCCACTGAGATATCTCAAATGTTTCAATGTTTTCTTGTTTTCAATGGTAATTAAGTGTCATAAAATAATAGACCACTACCAAATCATAACAACAAATAATTATGAAATTATTGAACTCTAGGTAGACTGGTTTAGAATAAGATACTTGCACTTAATAACCAATTTAATCCTTATAATTGTACATCATAAATATTTGTCTTGGTCAGTTTACTAAGGAGAAATTTAGGCAAGAAAATTATGGATTGTGGCAGAACCATTGACTGTGTGTGTATGGATGTGTGTATGTTCATGTGTGTGCCTGTGTGTGTTTATGTGTGAAGTCATATGCATGAATATAGCTACACATGAATTGTGTGACAGGGGACATCCTCAGGGGTTCCTCAGGATTTATACTTGTTTTGTTTTTTTGAGATGCTGTTTCTCAGTGTCATAGAATTTGTCAAATAGACTTTCTGGTTGACCAGCAAGCCCCAATGATCTGCCTGTCTCTACCTTCCCTGCAGTGGCCTTACAAGTGCAGGCATGTCACCATGCCATTGTAATTAATATAGGTTCTAAGCCTCAAAATTACGTCTTCTTGCTTGCACGTCAAACTAGGCTATTTCTTCAGTCCCTTTATATTTTGTTAATCAAAACTCAATAATGCTTGAGGTAAACTGTCATTTCAGAATGGACTAGATGTACACCTAATAAAATTATCCTTAATTTTTCATTATTCTTGCTTTTGGAGATAGAATTTCTTTACATATCCCACCTCACTCCCAATATCTGATACCTCTGTATTAAAGCTCCTTCCATTCATTTCATGGTGACTGTCGATTTCACTGGTTCTGAATTATGCCAAGCACCGCAGGCTGCTCTTGATACTGTGAATTTCTGAACAAGAAAGAAGAGTTGCTGCCCTCCTTGAAATTTTACTCTAACAAATGGAAAAATTCGGTAATGAATAATGACAAAATAAACTCTTAATTTTCTCAGTGTTGTGAAGGAAATTAATGACTGAGATAAGTAATCATATAAGTGATTTTAAAAGTTTATTTAAATTTATGTGGATGGATGCTTGCCTACATGAATGTCTATGTATCACATGTGTGCACGCACCCATGGAGGCCAGAAGAGCACATTGGATCCCCAGGAACTGGAGTTAAAGGGGTTTTGAACCACCATGTGTGCACCAGAAAATGAACCGAGATTCTCTGCAAGAGCAGTAAGTACCCTTAACTCCTGAGCTATTTCTCCATCCCTGGGGATGATTTTAAGTGGGATAATTTTTTTTTTGAAAAAGGAGCTTTTTATCAAGGTGTGAATGAGTGATGAGAGATTAAAAAAAGCACACCATTTCTTGGAGAACTTGTATTTCCTTTAGAGGAAAGAATAGATTTTAAGTCTTGAGACCAAGACAAAAGGCAGAAGAGTAGAAAGCAACTTAAGGAGGCTAGAAGAGCCAGATCTAGTAGGCACTTGCCAGGCACTGAGAAAAATAAGAGCTTTTTCTGTAACGCAATGAGAAGCCACTGGTGAGTTTTAAGCATGGGAACAATGAAATCTGACTAGCATTTTAAAAAACACACTACAGATGCTGTTAGACCAAGTGAAATTTTAGGTGCCAAAGAGTGGGTGATTCAAGTTCTCCAAGGCTCATATGAGCTTTATTTTTATCCCAGAATAAGGCTCCTTCTTCTAGACTTCTGTTTCTTGTGGGAAATGTAGTTTATAAAGCTTATAACTGCTTCTCTTTTTTTCTGAAATCTGAAATCAGAGCACTATATTTTTTTTCTTGGTATTTATGTTTTCACAAATAAAAGATATTGAGGTTTAGCGTTCCTACAAGATTAACAATAAGTGGGGGGATACAGTAGTTTCTGGATTTCTTAAGGAGAGACATCTTCCCTGCCGTTTAATTGTTTTTGTTTTTGGGTTTTTTTTTTGTTTTGTTTTTGTTTTTGTTTGTAATCAGATACAAATCTATTGTGCCTCTGACGTGGGGAGGGAATGTCTTGCTTCTTTTCAGTTGTGAGACATGGAGCTGCCCTGGCTAGCTGGCCTTTAGATTTATACTTCCTCATGTGGAGGGACTGGTCTAGACCAGAACTTGTCAAATGGGACACTGTTAAGGGCTGGCTAACACTTCATGGTGTAGGACTGTCCTGTTTCTTGCAATATTTTTATCAACACCCCTGTACTCTACCTATAGAAGCCAGTTATCTCTTTCAGGTGACCAAACGTGTCTACAGACACTGAAAAAGACATTTTGCCCCCATGCTGAGAGGCAGGGTGCAAAATTTTTGACATTTGAGAATGCTGAGTCTAGAAAGATTTCTTAGTTCTCTCTTTGCACTTGAACTTTAAATGTGTCCAGAACCATATCAAAAGTCAGAGAGTGTTGCACTTTGGTATTTCGTGTTATTTACGAAGACATTCTCTGTAGAGAAATGCTGAGATTCCCCCAAGCCTTTTTCTTCTTCATCACCATGATACCCAATTACGGCCCTAAAGTGCCTCTTACAATATAACAGAGTCTGCTTAGCAGAATAGAGTGACACTTTCAATGCTGGTGCTCAGGTAATTAAGGACTGTTTATCCTGCAGGTATAGAATTTAAATCAGTATTTTTGAGGGCCTATGATTCATTAAGATATTTGTGCATTTGACTACAAAGGAAATTGAGACAGACACAAATAAAGAAACCTACACTTCTTAGCTGCCATGATTATCTTCAAATAGTAATTTCTGTTTCTTTTCCAATAATATATAAAAAGATAGGTGAATCTAACTCAAAATTCAAAATTCTGTTTTCCATACTCAGATTAAATGTCTTCATGGCTGGGATGAAGCTTCAGGAAGCTTGGGCTGGACATTGCTGGCATAGTCCTGAATATTCCTGTCTGCTATCCTGGGGCCATTCCTTATACTTTCACTTAGGAGGTATCATTATACAGTCTTTGGCTGAGCATGCGATTCTGAATCTTTAAAACTCAAAACACCTACCAGATTCTGGGAACTAGACTTTGGCCTGAAACTGTAAGCTCATGTAATTTTGGTCTACCAGAAAAGCTAAATCATTTGGTTTTTAGGCTATAGATTTTACAAGTCAAAGGCAATAATCTATTAGAACACTGACACAACTACTGCAAGTTTTTCTATTTAAGATACGACTTATATGGAGAGCAACAGTGCAAAAGCTTGCTCAAGAATCAAATACTCAACATATATCTGACAGTTGTGTAACTTGCTCTGTTTGTGGAACTCCTCGCAGTAGGAGCAGAGACTGTCCTTAACGCTTTGACTAGCTCTTGGAAGCCTATCCGTCATAGTGGATTTCTTCTCCATCCTTAACACAAGGGTGGATGTATTGGGTATTCACTCTGCCCGTGACCTTGGGCTGTCTGGCCTAATAGAGGTGGTGTTTGTTTGTTAGGGGAAGGCTGTTCATTCATTTCCCGACTGCCCCAACCCAAAAGAATCACTCAGAAGCTATATTATTTGCAATACTGTTTAGCAAATGATAATGAGCCTAAAGTCCACAACCCCAGAGAAGCTAAGTAACAAGGAGAACACTAAGAGAAAAAAAATATAGATCCCCCTGGGATGGAGAAATAGACAAGATCTTATGAGAAAATGGAGAGCATAAAGTAGGGGGAGAAGGGAGGGTGGAAGGGGAGAAGGGGAGGGGGAAAGAGAACTTGAGGGAATGAGATAGTGAAGATGGGGGAAGGACAGAGACAGAGAGCAAGGAAAGGGATATCTTGATTGAGCCATTATGGAGCTAGCAAGAATTTTTTGCACTAGAGAAATTCCCCAGAATCCACAAGGATGACCACAGCTAAGACCCTAAGCAGTAGTGGAGAGGGTGCCTGAACTGACCTTACCCTGTAGTCAAATTAAATGGCACCATAGAACCTTAATCCAACAACTGATGGAAACAGAGGCAGAGACCTGCAGCAGAGCAATGGGATGAGCTCCCAATGTCCAATCAAAAAGTGGGAGGAGAGCGAATATGAGTAAAGAGGTCAAGACAATGATGTGGATACCCACTGAAACAGCTTACCTGACCTAATAGAAGCTCACCAACTCTGGCCAGACAGGGAAGGAACCAATGTAGGACCACACTAGGCCCTCTTAATGTGGGTGACAGTTGTATGGCTGGGGCAGACTGTGAGGTCACTGGCAGTGGGACCAGGATTTATCCCTACTGCATGTACTGGCTTTTTGGAACCCATTCTCTTTAGAGGGATACTTTTCTCAGCCTAGATATAGTAGGGAGGGCCTTGGTCCTTTCTCAGAACAATGTGCCTTACTCTCTCTGAGGAGTAGATGGGTAGTGGGGTGGGAAGGAATGTGGAGGGAACGGGAGGAGGGGAAGGAGTGGGTACTAGGATTGGTATGTATAATAAAAAAGATGGTTTGTTGTTGTTTTTATTTAATAAAATAAAAATAGAAAAAAGGAAGAAAGAAACAATAACTATTATCCCTCTTGAATACAAAAGTATCTTTCTTTTCTTTTTAAATATTTCAATGGACTTTTTATAATAGTATTAAAGTCACGGGAAAACTGAGTAGAAAATGTAGAGAACATAAGAGAATCATGGGGCATGCAGCTCAAATAAAGGGCGGAGTAGCTGAATACAGACAAACTTTGCTTTGTGCCAGCATAGTCTATTCAGAGCCCCTATTATTAGCACTTCATGATATGCAGGGATTCTGTAGCACATTTTTAATACTTAAAGTATGGCAATTTAAAACCATAGCTCTTTTAAGGGTACAATTCATTAGTATCAAATATTTGCATAGAGCTTTGAAGAAGTATTTTATCTGAATTGTGTGTTTAGAAATACACACTTATTGTAAATTTAGTAGCAAATTGTTTTTTCCTCTATCCCCAGTCATGAGTATCCACTGCTCCTGCCTCCTGTTGCTATGACTTTTAACACATTAGATACCTGACATAAAGAAAATTATTCCAGCAAGGTTTGCAGAGCAGAAGGGAGCTGCTTACCACCAGATTTCTCCAAAAAGAGAAGACAAGCAAAACACCTGAGCCTTTCTCCTGTCTCTCCTGTCAAATTCACAGTTTTGTATTTCACTTAAATTAAGTCCTGAAGCTCTAGCCATGCTTTTCTGGTTTTACATTTGAATAGTGTTCCACTGTGTTATAATGTTTGTCCTTTATATGGTCACCTACCGTGGACATTTAGGCGGCTTCTGCCTCTGGGCTTTGTTAATAATGGAGCCTTGAACATGATAGTGTAGCTATCTTCTCAAGCCCGGGCCCTCAATTTTCTTGGTTTTCTAACATGCCATTCCTAGTTCACGTGGTAATAACCATTTTAGTTTGGAAGACTCATTTTCTCATTTTACCTTCCCAGCAATAGTGTGTTCATCTTTCAGTTGTCTTCTCTTTTTCCTCTACTCTTGGTATTTGCTTTGCCTTATATTCATTTATCTGTTTCTAATGGCAGTCACCTACCATCATGGGTATTAATTGATTTTTTTGTAATTTTTAAAACAAGGTTTCTTTTTGTCACAACCTTAGCTGTTCTGAAACTAGCTCTTGTAGACCAGGCTAGCCTCAAACTCACAGAGCTCTGCCTGCCTGTGCCTCGCAAGTGCTAGGGTTAAAGGTGTGCACCACCACTACTCAGTGAATTGATTTTTTATTATGGTTTTGAATCCATTTTTAAAAAATTGTTAATGTTACACAACATCTTTTCCTATCTATATTAACATTTTATGTATAATTTCTAAAGAAATGCCATGAATTTTCTGTTTTTCATCAGGTGGCTAGTTATTTCAGTTGTGAGTGATGGTCCAAACTTCCTTCTGTATCCTAGAGATTAATCCCCATCAGAATTTTAATCTGAAAATAATTCTACCTATGGCTTTTTAATTATATTCTCTTTATCTTTAGAAGTGGAATGCAGATTTCAACTTTCAAATTCTTCTTCCCCAACGAAATGAAACATGCTATGTGGGGCTGGAGTGAAGCTGAGAATGAGTTAAAACATGGCTAGAATCCCAGATTTTCTCATCCTGAGAGTGGCAGGATTTGACTGTTCCCTCACTTCCCAGGTCTCAGCAGTCCCCAACAGTTAGGTTTCCCCAAGAGTTCAAGCACCCCAATGCACCTAGCAAGCTTATGTTTCTTCAAGGCTACAGGAACTGGTTGCTGCTTATCTGACCACTAAAACATCCAGGACTGGACTTCCTATGACCTTTTAAGGTTCCTTCTCCTTGTCCCTGTTGCCTCTAAGTATGCAAACGTTCTTGTCCTAACCAACGACACACAACCATATAAATACAACTGTTCATTTTTCCTAGGGTATAAATCTTCCTTACCTACTGCAAATAAAAAGAGCTGTCCACTGACATAGCCTTGGGGATGTTTCCCATCATATTCACCCCTCAGGGTCTGCCTTTGGCCCTGCCCATAGTCATACCATTTTCCCCTCTCCGGGTTGTGCTAGTCCAACCATGCTGGGAACAAAGCAGGGCTTGAGCCTAGAAAAGCTACAAAAGAATAAATATTTTTTCTGCTTAGTTATAAAACTAATCTGAGCCTCAACCCTGCCAAGTCATCTGGATAGTTGAAGGTCAAACTGTAGCAGCTTGTACAATGAAATTAACATCATCCCATATTTCTGAGTTGAAAGGTTAACATTTCTTTAATGTCTTGAAAGACCATGTTTGGTAAGGGCTCATATTGCTTTTGCAAGAAATTGAATGTTCTGTATTTGAAGTCACAAAGTCTCTGCCATCTCTCTCATGTGGACAGAGATACTAGAGGTGGCAGTGACCCTCCAAAGTAAAAACTGCAAAACTCTTATATAATATGATGGAAGAGTATTCGCTGACTACAACTATTCACTCATACAAGAAACTGTTTTCTGCAATTTTCATATAGTGAGATGAGATTACAGTTGATTACAGTTTTCAAGGCTCATTGCAAACATAAGAGATTTAAGGGATTTGATGATAATTCCCTCCTTTCTCCCTGAGTTTAAAACAAATTAAAAACAAAACTGAAATAGGAGACAGAAAGATTGATACCAAAATGTCAACATATCGTGGGTAAGTTTTATTGGAAAGTGAGAGTTACATGTGCTTGCTATTATTTCACCCCTTGTAAGGCCAGCTCAGCAGCAGGCAGATAGCAAGTGGATGCTGCGGGCTTGTGAAATAATCTTTCCCCATGATTTGCAAGACTAGAAGAAAGACTCTTATCATGCTGATGTACAAAAAAGAAAAGAAGGGCAAGGGAATGTTGAGCTTGCCTAGATTTTTCTCTCAGATTCATATACTTCAATAAATTTCCTGATGTGGTAGGTCCTTCTTATATGTGTTGCTTTTATTGGTTAATAAATAAAGCTGTTTCGGCCAGTGGTGGTTTAGTAGAATAGAGCAGGAATTCCATGCAGATAGAGGAAGAAAGAAGGCAGAGTCAGAGAGACTACAGAGAGATGCTGCAGAGGAGATTCCAAATGCAACCTTACCAGTCGGCCATGATCTCATGTTGATGCACAAATTAATAGAGATGACTTAATTTAAGAAGTAAGAGCTAGCTAGAATATGCTTAAGCTATGGTCAAACAGTATTGCAAATAATATGGTTTCTGTGTGATTATCTCACATCTGGGCGGCTGGGAATGAACAACTAGCCTCCCCGAAACATTTCCTAAGGTAAAGAGAGAAATTAGACATGCTTCAAGGCTCTTATAAACTGAACTTCTCACAATAAAAAAAAACTGCAAACAAGTTATACCAGTGTGGAAGATTCTACAAGGTTGTTTGGAAATTCATGATGGTAGGTGTTTCCAACATTACAGATCCAATGTTGAATCTCTTGGGCTTCCAGGTATTCCTTGTCACCTCTGCCTTTCAATTAGCATCCTGTGGCTGATGCGGAGATCTTTGCCATGTCTTCTTACCAGATCGCTAGACTCTACCCATCCCAATGTTGAATTTCATCAACTGGTGCCAGAGATCTAAAACAAGGTTGTTGCTAGGCTGTGACTCACCTGTGGGTCTGGGAAGTGCATGTCCTTACAACCTTTGTTTTCTTTGTGACTAATAAAACTTCTAGTAATCACTTCTATGGTGAAATATGTCATTCAAGGTAGTCCAAATATGTCTTCCTGGGCCAGGAGTCACTCCTGTTTAGTTGAAAATAAACTGTTTCTTATTATCTTTGAGGTTAGAGCTGTGTTTTCTATCAACACTCCATATTCAAGTGTAGTATGTTGTGTTGATAATGTAAATTTAATTTATGATTAGTAATAATCTCTACAATGTATGTGAATTTTCAAGTGTTGGATCTGGTCCCTAAGTCAACCCCAAGTTCAACTAGTAGCAGTTCACTGACATTTTAAGCACAGAGTTCCACCAACCAATAAATTACTCCTCTGTCATCCGCACGATGGTCCTTACTTACATGCTTGTGAAATGCACCTGAATTGAATGGGAGCTACACATCATGAAAAGTTTGTGGTCTATAAGGAAAATTTGCCTTTTGATATTAGTTCAACCACTAGTACATAGACCACATACAACATTGCACAAATATAAACCAGAGACAGCCCTGCCCTGATGGATATGGTCTGATAACAACACATTTTAATTGACAGCATACCTTGGATGAATCTGCTTTTCTTCTAAGGTGGGCAATTTCAATATTGTTTTTGTGTTTACCATTGACAGTGTGCCATATGGAATCTAACAATCTGACTTGTCCCAGAAAGAATGCTTTAAGAGCCTGGGGAATTCCTTTCGCTTGTGGCAATGGAAGAGTTACTATTTAAAACATTTACCTTCAGGAATTACTTTTTTCCTAAATAAAATTACTTTCATGAATCCATACCTCCTAGCTCAAGTAAGACCTAGATAAAGAGCATCTTTCAAAGTCATTTCATATAAAAATGTCATGTGGCAGGTTTGCTCTAGTAAATTAGAAGATGTCTAATTTATTTCATTTGTATGACATGTAGGCAGTTACTTTAAAGTCTCTGAAAAAATAAAGAAACATCTTTTAAATGTTATGATTTTTAAGTTCTCAGGCATGTAGCTTCCCTGAATTTGAGTTCTTCCAGAAGACAGGTCCTGACTTGATGCATCCTCTTGTTAGCTTGAGTTATTCTTTAAATTATTGTTCAGATGTGTTGGCACCCCTCTTTCCACATGAGAACAGGGATATCTGCACGTTCTGACTCCCATCTCACAGCCTTGAACATCACTAGCACCCTGCTCTAGACACTCAGTTGTCTCCCAGTGACAGTCTAGAAGATGATAAGCAAGGAGCTCAGGAAAAGTTTTTAAAACTGGTTATCAAAAATGGGAATATTTTTTTCCATTTACCTAAGTGTAAATCCTATGTAGGGTTTATGAAGGTGCAAGGATTGGTAGGTTTATGACAGCCTCTAAGACAATCTTTTTAGGCAAAACTACAATAGCCTGGGATTAATAACTACATTTCAGATGGCTCCACTCAATTCAACTAAAAATATCACCATGCCATGCCAAACTCTAGAAAGTGTCTCAGATGTGAAGTTCTGCCTTCTGCATTTTATCAAAATTCATTCGGTGCTTTGTTCAGATATCTCAAAAGTATTAGGTCATTCTTCTGAAGGACTTACAGGAGGTAGTTGAAGGTCATGGTCACAACTGAGATAAATTTGAAAACGACTGTATAGAGCAAGAACAGGGGGAGAGAGTCACTAAGCTAGGCCTAGAGGAGTCAAATCCAGGTTTCCTAGTGCTATTCTCATTCTAGGTTGGGTTCATTATTAAGACGTGCTTTTTCTCTGGCCTTGAACTACAGTGACATATAAAGAAGCGAAATTGACAAAGCACTAGACTTTTAAATAAATCAGGTTACACTGACAGTCAAAGCAGCTAAGACTCAGGTAGGAACGCAGCCATGAAACCAGATGTGCATCATCAATCTTGATCTTTGTACAAAAGAGTCCTGATATATCCATATGCAATGAACTAGTATTGCAGGTGAAATCAACAGAATCATCAGCCATCAACATTAAAAATCTGCCGAGGTCCAGATTCCCAGGGCTTAATCAAAGGTCAGTTGTGATTCCAGGTTCCCATGGAAATATGACAGAAACAAGTCGCTAGGCTGCTGTGCCAGCTCTCCTACCAGTGCTCTTTGCAGAATAAAATCCATTTCATCAAACACTGAACAGAAAAAAAATATTCATTTGAAGCTGTTCTTAAACAGAAACATTTGATGAGATTAAGCATTTCCCCAACAAACAATGTATTTACACATATAACATTGGTATATATTAGCAGGAGTAAAGTGCAAGTAGTTCATTTGGAGACAATACCATCAAATGGGGCAGAGAAGTGTGAGAATAAAAGAGGTATAAGAAGGAAGGCCAAACAAGGTTCATTATCAAGCCAGATCTCATGTGGCTACCAGAGTTTAAGACTAATATGGAAGTCTGGAAATAACACAATGTATTCAAGAGTGAAGAAATAGGATTTATCTGTTCACGTCCCTTCTATCATTCACCAAGGGCTTTATCTAGGATCATCAACTCCTGAGCAGTACTTGCTTGCTCTATGTAGAAGTCAAATGTATACCAAGATTCGTTAAAAAAATAAGATTATACAAAAATGCAGTTGTCTAAGTAAACCATCAGATACATATTAGAATTAATGCCAGGAAGTTATGGGCAGTGCAATGAACATGCCTGCTATATATGCTTGTATATACACACAAAAAAGATGTTGCTATATCCAGTTTTGACAGTTTGTGTGGCTGTGAATCATAACCATGGACTCCTGGACACTAAAAATTAAAATAGTGCAGTATGTTGCCAAATAATACTGTATTTAAAGTTAAATCCTTGCAAAGACCGTGATTACATTTAAGACTAGGTTACTAGTAATAGATTGTCCCAGAGAATAATTTTTAAGGTTATCTGGTCAATTTCAATTAGATTCTTCCAAGACCTGTATCTTAAGTGTGTGCTGACTTCAGCAATAGTGCTTAAAGTCAACCAAGGGCAATGGTAATATCCTAAATTGTCTAGTGAGCCTCTTCGATTCGTCTAATCAAAAACATGAAGGGAGGTTTCATATATATATGAAATAATTAAGTAAGCTTATAATATCATGTTTCTCTTCTTTTTTTGAACATCCTAAGAGTTATTTTTCTCTCATTCCTCCCTCTCCCTCTATAATCCTTTGTTCTTTTCCTGACTTGTATAGATTCTTCAGATTACATAATCAGATATAAAGAGTCTGTGCTAGGATCCACTAATAAAAGTGAGCATGAAAAGTTTGTCTTTCTGGGTTTTGGTTACCTCACTTGGTATATTATTTTGCAGGAACACCCATTTACCTTAAATTTTAATTGTTTCATTTTTTCTAATGGCTGAATATCATTCTATTGTATGTGCATATATATATATGTATATCACATTGACATTATATATTTCATCAGTTGAAGGACATTTAGTTCTCCCTATTGGAAAGTGCTTTTCAAGTTGTCAAGAAGATCAATGAATAATCATTTCCACTGTGGTAGTTTGAATGTTATTGACCCCATAGATCAAAGGGAGTGACACTATTAGGAGGGGTGACATTTTTGGAGAAGGTGTGGCCTTGCTTGTTGCAAGGGGAGGGCACCTTGTTTGTCCCGGCCACCTGGCTAGCTTACACCCAAAATAACCACACAGAAACTGTATTAATTTAAACACTGCCTGGCCCTTAGCTCTAACTTCTTATTGGCTAACTCTTACATCTTGATTTATCCCATTTCTATTAATCTATGTATTGCCACGTGGCTGTGGCAGGGGCAAGATTCTAATAGGTGTCCGTCTGAGGCAGATGATCCACGGCTTCTCTTGATGCCACTTTCTTCCTCCCAGAATTCGGTTCGGTCTCCCCCACCTACCAAAGTTCTGTCCTATCAACTAAGTCAAGGCAGTTTCTTTTTTTTTCCATATTCTTTTATTGTTTTCATTCAAAAAAATTACATTGCCTCCCCTTCTCCCAGTCCCGTCCTACGCCCCCCCACTCCTTCTCCCTCCCCCTGCTTCCTTAAAAGAGGGCGTGGTGCCCTGCCCTGTGGGAAGTCCAAGGCCCTCCCCCCTCCATCCTGGCCTAGGAAGGTGTGCATCCAAATAGACTAGGTTCCCAAAAAAGATAATACATGCAGAAGAGATAGGTCCTAGTGTCATTGTTGATGGCTTCTCAGTCTGCCCCTATTGGCAGCCACATTCAGAGAGTCTGGTTTGATCATATGCTTGTTCAGTCCCAGTCCAGCTAGATTGGGTGAGCTCCCATTAGTTCAGGCACACTGTCTCAGTGGGTGGACCAGCCCCTCACGGTCCTAACTTCCTTGCTCATCTTCTCCTACCTTCTGCTCTTGGACTGGACCTTGGGAACTCAGTTCATTGCTCTGATGTGAATGTGGGTCTCTGTCACTATCTCCATCCATTGGATGAAATTTCTATGGTGGTGATCAAGATATTCATCAATGTGACTATGGGACGAGGCTAGTTCAGGCACCCTCTCCTCTGCTGCCCAAGTATATAGCTGGGGACATCCCCGTGGACACCTGGAATCCCCTATAGAGCCAAGCATCTTTCCAGTCCTATTTATCTAAAAACCTGTCCATTTCTTGTACATTTTCCAATTTTGTAGCATACAGGCTTTTGTAGTAATGAGTCTTTGGAATTTCCTCAGTGTCTGTTGTTATGTCCCCCTTTTCATTTCTGATCTTGTTAATTTGAGTGTTCTCCCTCTGACTTTTGATTAGTTTGGATAAGGGTTTGTCGATCTAGTTGATTTTCTCAAGACCAGCTCTTCGTTTCATTGATTCTTTGGATTGTTTTCTGTGTTCCTACTTTGTTGACTTCAGCCCTCAGTTTGATTATTTCTAGTCTTCTACTCCTCCTGGGTGAGTCTGCTTCTTTTTTTTTCTAGAGCTTTCAAGTGTGCTGTTAAGTCACTAATGTGTGCTTTCTCCGTTTTTTTTTTTTAATGTGGGCACTAGTGCTATGAACTTTCCTTTTAGCACTGCTTTCATAGTGTCCCATAGGTTAGTGTATGTTGTTTCTTTATTTTCGTTGAATTCAAGGAAGACTTTAATTTCTTTATTTCTTCCTTGACCTAGGAGTGGTTCAGTAGTTGACTGTTCAGTTTCCATGAGTTTGTAGGCTTTTTGGGGGTGAAATTGTTGTTACATTCTAACTTTACTCCATGGTGATCTGATAAGACACAGGAGGTTACTCCAACTTTTTTCTATCTGTGGATGTTTGCTTTGTTACCGAGTATGTGATCAATTTTCGAGAAGGTTCCATGAGATGCTGAGAAGAAGGTATATTCTTTCCTGTTTGGGTGGAATGTTCTATAGATGTCTATTAAGTCCATTTGATTCATTATATCTGTTAGTTCTTGTATTTCTTTGTTAAGTTTCTGTCTGGTTGACCTGTCCATTGGTGAGAGAGGAGTGTTGAAATCTCCTACTATTAGTGTGTGGGGTTTGATGTGTGCTTTGAGTTCTAGTAATGTTTCTTTTACATATGTGGGTGCTTTTATATTAGGGGTATAGATATTCAGGATTGAGACTTCATCTTGATGAATCTTTCCTATTATGAGTATGAAGTCTCCATCTCCATCTCTTCTGATTGATTTTAGTTTGAAATTAATTTTGTTAGATATTAGTATAGCCACACCTGCTTGTTTCTTAGGGCCATTTGATTGAAAAACCTTTTCCCAACCCTTTAGTCTCAGATAATGTCTGTCATTGTGGTTGAGGTATGTTTCTTGTAAACAGCAGAATGTTGGATCCTGTTTTTGTATCCATTCTCTTAACCTGTGCCTTTTTATAGGTGAGTTGAGTCCATTGATATTAAGCGTTATTAATGACCAGTGCTTGTTAACTCCAGTTATTTTCTTTTTGGTGGTAGTGTTTGTGTGTCTCCCTTCTTTGAGTTGAGCTGGTTCAGGGTTGTTAGATGTCTGTGTTATTATGGGTGTTGTTTGCTTCCTTTAGTTGTGATTTTCTTTCTAGTACTTTCTGTAGGGCTGGTTTTGTGGCTATATATTGCTTAAATTTGTTTTTATCTTGGAATATCTTGTTTTCCCCATCGATGGTGAAAGGAAGCTTTGCTGGGTATAGTAGTCTGGGCTTGCATCCATGGTCTCTTAGTTTCTGCAGCAATCTATCCTTGACCTTCTGGCTTTCATGGTTTCCATAGAGAAGTCAGGTGTAATTCTGATAGGTTTACCCTTATATGTTACTTGACCTTTTTCCTTTGCAACTCTTAATATTCTTTCTCTATTCTTTATGTTTTGTGTTTTGATTATTATATAGCAAGTATATATACTATACTACTACTATAATGATAAAATCCACTTAGATGATCACTACTGATTTTGCCTTCTTAGCAGGAAATATAATAAATTCAAAGTTGACATTGGTTGTGAGACTACATTATTTCATATTCCCCTAAGAGTAAGGAAAAATAAGAAGAGGGAGAACCAGTTTACTATTATATTTTATTGACTGTAAAATGTGTGAATAATTCCAAGATTTCAAAATATAGAAACTCAAACAGAACAAATATAATAGTATCAAGTTTTAATGGTTTGAACTTCAATCATTCACCAAAGGGTCATATTCTAAAGACATGTCACCAGCCTGTGGTGTCACTGAGAGCACCTGGACTACTGGGAAATGTGAGACTAACTGGGAGGAAGTAATCTTATTGGGGTGTGCTCACAAGGGAGGTATTAGACCTCTTTCCCTTTATATTTCTCTTTTGCCTTCCCTGTTGTTGTAAGATAAGGTGACATGACATCCTCTTCCATGATGTACTTACTTAGCAATAACCAAATTAACTTTTTCTTTTGTACATTGCATCATCCACCTTAAATGGGACACCTATATTATCCTTCACCCTCTGCCATGGCTCAGGGCACATCTCAGAATGGACTAAGGAAAGAATGTAAAAGATAAACACATAGGAGGGAAGGCCATGTAGTGCTATCTTATGGGGATGGCATGTCGATGACATTCACAAACTCACAACAGCCATGGTGGCCTGCATAAGGCCCAAAAAATACTGAGCCAGCAAATATTGCTTATGGATTACTCTACAGGCATCATTAGTCCCTGTGTTGAACAGGGAAGCTAATGGCAGGCAGTTGGTTTCTAGAGAAAAGGATGTTGTTTCCAGGGATGTAGCCACTAGTGAATTGCTCAAGCTAAAGTGGATAGCTTCATACCTTTATACCTATTCTCACACAAGTAATCCTGGTCAAGTCAAGAACAGAACAAAGCAATACAAGACATGAAAGAGGGATGAAGAGTAGGTTACTCAGCTGGTAAGGGGATAAAATATGGTGGAGAGATGAATGTGACCAAAATGCCAAAATGTATTTTGTCTATGTCAAAGAGTGAACTAGTGAAAAATTAAAATTTATTTGTTAGCTTGTTACATATGTTTAAGGGGTTGAGGGGCTTGCTCTACCAATCTTAGATAGTAGGGCTAAACCAAACCTAGATCTTACATCTACAAAGCCTGAATGTGGAAACTGCAAGTAAGAGAAAGAAAGTTAATATGCTAAAGAAATATAGAGGTTTCCAGGGAAAACATTTTTGGTCATACATCAAGAAAAATTTGGCTTGAAAATTGAAGGGAAAAAAGCCTAATATGGTAAAGTTTCTAAAAGTTTTGTTCTTACTCTTCTCTAATGACATTGCTCTCTTGGGACTATAGAGTGAATTAGTGTTGTCTTTCCATATGTCTCAGCTCTCCTCTCCTCTCCAGCATTCTGTGTATCAGTATTCAGAAGGAAGCCAGAGATACTGCTTCTTGAAGGAGAATTGCCTCTGGAATATTTGTCAGCCATGATGAGTCATCCCTGGCATTGATTCCAGATATTCTGTTGCCAAGCTGCATGTGCTAATGCAGTCATCAATATCATGGTGTCTGAGAAACACAGTGTAAACCAAATTTGTCCTTGTCATTATATGGCCAAAGGCCTCTTTTAAAGATACTACAGAGTTAATTAGTCTGCAAATGTGTCTGTAAGATGAAAGGGTTCATACAAGATATCCAAGCACAAATGCCTAGAAGAGGAAGCTTTAACTTTATTAGGAGATTCTTCTTGGTGTTTAGGTTAAATAGTTCACATTTGTTTGGATAAGACAATAATATCTCATTATTTCTAGTCTTGGAATTAATCAAAGAAGAACTAACATAAATAAATAATCTATCATTTTTGTTTGTGTCTATGATTTTTACTTTATCATACCATCTCCACAAACAGTGATCTTAAGAGACAGCATAGAATTCCAATAAAAGAAAACTGAGTAGGATCGAATCTCAGGGATTGTAAGCATAAATACAATAATTACTGAGAAAAGTGCATTGAAAATTAGATCAGGAAAAATGTGTCTTGTTTTAATAACTGTACACATCACACTGTTTATCTATAACATGAAGTTAAAATCATTTGTGAGAATTGAAGAGATGGTTCAGTGAGAATGTATACTATCCTTGTATAAGATCAAAGTTCAAGTCCCACCATCCGTGCAAGATTGCTCACACTTGTCTGCACCTTGAGGGATAGTTTATGACTTCAGACTACATGGGTATTTGCACTCATGTACACATACCAACTGACAGACAGGCAGACAGGCAGGTAAGCACACACACACACACACACACACACACACACACACACACACACACACACACACTGAGGAAATACAAGTATATTTTTCTATTTTTCAAATCTATTTATTGTGTTTTTAATGTATGTTTGTTTTGCCTGAGTATAAATATGTGTACCATGTATGTGTTTAGTGCCTGCAGAGATCAGAAGAAATTGTCTGATCCTCTGAAAATGTAGGTACAGATCACTGTGAGTCATCATATGGGTGTTGGAAAGTAAATTTGGGTCCTCAGCAAGAGTAACGATTGCTTTCAAGCATTGAGCCATCTCTCCAGTCCCACAAAAATGAAACTTAAAAATAATCATTTATCACTTAGAGTTTTTAAATTAACTATGCATGTTGTTATTTTACAAAAGTGTAAGAATACAGATCATGAATATCTTTCTTTTTACCTTACAATAATCTATTGTTAACTTTAGATTGGTGAGTTTTGTGACATTATGAAATTGTTAAACTAAACTTGATAAAGTAAAACTAGAGGAATTGCAAATGTTCCCTACTAGATTTCCAGAGGGCATAAATGTCCCTTCTTGTACTATACCACTCAGTTTGAACAATTGAAAAGAACATACAATTAGTGTTAATTCCCACTGGGATAACAATATAGTTTTTGACAGAGTATGTACATGAGAGAAATCTGTACTAATTCATAGAAGGTTGCTTTCTGTCACTAAGTTTATGGAAATCTGGAGAAAATACATAAGAAAGATTGAATAAGTATCAGAGGTACAATTTACTTATATGTGTCAAAGAAAATTGGGTATTTAAACAATGTCTGTTAATTATTGCTGAACAATGCCATCATTTTAAGTTTAAATAATATGTAGAATCAACTATGCTTAACCTGTATAAGTAAACTGTGTTCAAATCATGTATTAAACTCTGTGTATCTGGAGTAAGAGGCATGACTGGCTCATCAATAATGAAAATAATCAACTACTCTACACACTATACTTTATCAAAAACCTTCTTAGGACTCCAAACTACTTAAAATAAAGAACCTCCCCCCCACACACCATACACACACAAAACGTACTGGCAAAGAAGATTTGCTGGCTAATCAAAACAAATACTTCAAGAAACTATTTTTTTCTGAGAAACACATGAAATGTTTTTAATTTGACATTATTTATCTTTCAGTGAGTGCAAATTTCTGATAATCTTTCTTTATAGCTAACAATTCTGCTTTTATAAATACAGTGTTTAGTTTTAATTACTTTAAGAAAGTCTCAAGAAGCAAGTTAAGCATTATAGCTGTTGTTGAAGGACAGGAGTCAGGTGAGAGAAGGGAAAATGCTCTAAGGACAGGATAAATTGGTAAAATTGTACAGAGAGCTTATCGGTGGAGTTAGATAGAAAAATGAAACTATTGGAAAGACTGTTTAATTTGGAACTGGAATTTTGTACGCAATAGAAATACAAACAAAATGTAGGAAGACAACTCCACACAGGGAAACACAACATTTTATTATATAAGCAAACAATTAAGCAATATATGAGTAATCAATCATATGTTTTCAGTAATTAAAGTGTGTCTAAAGTTCCATAGCAAAATAGTAGAAGAAATAGCTGAGTGAGCCATCTATAGCTGCTGTGGGAGCACATTCTGCTCCTTCAGCCAATAGCCTTGAGATACCATGACCAAGTAGGCTGGTATTTTAGCATACGTTCCTTGCTTAATATTGTTTATGCTGCTTGTAATTCTAATTATACTTGATAACTGCTCCTAGTATATATAGTTTGCTATTGGGTTTGGAACACTCTTATTTAAACAAAAGGGGGAGGTGCTGTGGGAGCACATTCCCGCTCCTTCAGCCAATAGCCTTTAAGATATAGCTACTGCTGAAACCCCATCTTCACTGTCATCTTCCCTATATTTACTGAATATTTGCAATTTGTCTTGTACTCTTAATTATTTTATATTAGTTTGTTTATCTATGTCAGGAAAATGTTATTGTGCTTTGGTAGTTTAATTATTGACTTTCTTTTAAAAAATAAAGAACCAAAAGAATAACATTATTTTAAAATATTTTTTACATTGGTTTATGTACTTATTTTGTGAATGGGGAACACACATATGCCATAGCACACAGGTAGTGGTCAGAGGACAACTTGCATGAGTAGATTCTCTCCTTCCATCATGTGGATTCAAGAGGTGAAACTGAAGTTGGAGAGATGACTCAGCAGTTGAATACTCCGGCACTTGCACAGGACTAGAGTTTGGTTTTCAGTACCTATGTTATTCTAACTCCAGGGACTCTTACTCCCTCTTCAAACCTTGATACAGCACATACACACACGCACAGAACAAACAAACAAACAAACAAAATAAATTATTGTAAAAACAGAGATGGAGCACAAGCTATTAGGTTCAGTGACAGGTGCTTTTATAAACTAAATCATCCTTCTAGTTTAGGCATAGCATTATTAAAGTAATTTTCTTAAGGGTTTAAGTGTAGGCTAGGCAGACAGTTGCTTGACAAGTGAAAGAGGATGCCAAGACCCTTTAAGGGATGAATCCAGACATTGAAAAGGATCCCTGGGTTTGACTGAGTAGAAAAAAGAAAAACACTTTTGTATAGTTCTAGGCTTCTAGGAATTAAAGGAAATCATTGTCAGTCAGAAAAACCTTAATAAATAGTAAGGTACATGAAGATGGGAAATAAAGTACATCTACTCCAACAACAGGCTTCTTAGAGAAACAAAAGCAGCATAAGTTAAAGAAATTACGGGGTCAAAGCACTAATGAGACTGAGGGAAAACTGTCAATTCAGTACTGTGTGCCCTTAATAAATCCCTTCCAATAAAGGGAGTGAAAGAAAAAAAATACATTTCAGATAGGAAAAAGCTGACTTTCCCACCAGTGAGCTGTCATTGAACTAACTTCTGAAGGACATCCTTTAAAAAAAAAAACAATTATTCCAGAGCAGGTTTTAGATTTTTAGAAGGAAATCTCAACACAGGTTTTGGTAGACAGAAAATTTATCAACAACGACATTGTATATAGAAAATAAAATAAAATAGTCTTGGAAGTTACAAAAAGAAATACTTAAGTGATAAAAAATAGAGAAATAGTGAGAAGAAGATGGATCAGAAAGTGAAAGAATCAACCAAAATACATATAGAAAATTACACAAGGTATAATTTTTGTTTTACAAAAATTTTGTATTACAAAAATATCACCTCTTAAAAGAATAAAAATGTTGATTATTTACTTAGTGAGACTACAAATATAAACAAAATCATTTATTCACTTATTTATTATTTAAGTGTGTGTTTGCAAGTGCACATGTATACGTGTGTCTGTGTTTGTCTGCGTATATGTGTATAGACCAGAGATCAATGATGTTACCCCTCAGGTGTCATTTAACATTTTCATGAGGCTGGATCTATTGCTAGCCTAAGGTTGTTGGCCAAAAAGCCCAAGGCTGCCAATGTTACCAGATGACTACCACTAGAATCACAAGCATGAACTAACATGAGTTGGAAGGTTCTGAAGATTGAACTGAGAACCTCAGGCTTTCAAAGCATGCGCTTTATCCTTTGAGCTATCTCTCTAGCTCCCAAATGGTTTTGAAAGTCAAAGAGAGGAAAGAACTAGAGCAAGTGGTTAAGTACAACAGATAAAATAAAAACAAGGCATGAGTTAAAATAATAGCAGTAGCCAGGGAAGGACTTAGGGGAAGTAAGATGAAGAGAGGGTGGTTAATGAACAAACAGTACAGAGATATAACTTCTAAGGTTTTGTAGCCAGTAGGATATTCGGTCTCAAACAATTAACTTAATGTTTCACAACATCCAGTGGAAAAACTTTTGAATGCTCCTAACACACACACACACACACACACACACACACACACACACACACACACTACCACCACCACCACCACCACTAATATCACTCTGCTTTAGGCACTGTAGAGGCCAATTATTCAGATATGATCATGAAGTATTTTGGATTTAAATATTGAAATATAATACTGTATCCTTGAATGTGTAACTAAGTGTGCTATTTTGAATGACAAATGCCCTCCTAGATGCATGTATTTGAATACTGGTTGAATTTTGGCTCTCTTTGGAGATATCGTGAATTTTTTAGGAGGTAATGATGTTTGGGAGAAG
Source organism: Ondatra zibethicus (assembly GCA_004026605.1). NCBI lineage: Eukaryota > Metazoa > Chordata > Mammalia > Rodentia > Cricetidae > Ondatra > Ondatra zibethicus. The sequence goes on from PVIU01002980.1 coordinate 155,694, forward strand.
TAGATCACTGGGGTTTTGCAGGTTTATAACCTTGTCCCTCTTTCAGTTTACTCTCTTTGCTTCATATTTGTAGCTGAAGATGTGATCTCTCATCTTCCTGCTCTAGACGCTTGCACTCCTACCATTGTAAATTCCCCCTCTGGAACGATAAACCAAAATCACTTCATTTTTCCATAAGGCACTTTGAGTCAAGGTGCTTTTTCACACCACCAAAACAAAAGTCTGGACAGAGACTGGTGAAGAAAGTAGAACACAGACAGTAATAGGAGAATATTTTTAGGGGCACGAATTCAGATAGAGCAGATTTTGAAGATAGAACATTATAAAAACGACTTCATGTTAGAATTTTTTAAAAATTGGAGATTGTATAGGTGAGGATTCAATAATTCAACTGTGTACCGAGAAGCATAACAATTATACCCAAAGAATGGAACACTTTATTTAATTAAGCACTTAAATCTATGTTTATCGTTCTTAGGATAAACTGTTATCTATATTACTTACATAAGTACAGGATTATGAATTTAAAGTGTGCTTTTAGCTATGTAGTTTCCAATACAACCTTTCTTTTTATCAGAAAGTCTCCTGTATCCATCTGAATAATGATGATACTGTTCTAAAAAAAATATCCAGAGTTAAGAACAAAAACCAAAGGAATAAAAAAAATCCAAAAACTGAAAATCATCTGCCCTATTTCTTGAAGATTTTATTTATTTATTTATTTATTTATTTATTTATTTATTTATTTATTTATTTTTTCCATACATTGTTTTGTTTTATTTTTTCCATTCAAGAACATAATTAAAGAAATAAAATTTTTTTTCCTTTCTTCCCCTTCTCCCGGTCCCCTCCCACTACCCCCCCACCCCTCCTCCCTCCCCCTTCTTCCTTGAAAGAGGGCATGGTGC
>PVIU01002981.1:0-53158 GCA_004026605.1 Ondatra zibethicus
AAAACAAAAAAACAAAATGATGGCTCCCGAGGAATGGCATCCAAGCTTGGCTCCAGAAACAACTTCAAACACATGCATCTGCATACACACACATGTGTACATACCAGAGATAGAGGAGGATGAGAGGATTGGTAGGGAGAGAGAGATCAGTAATGGGTTTAGATGCATGCCTGATGCTTAGTGGAGTAATGAATCCATCAGACAATTTTTTAAAACCCAATTTGGAGCATCTGACTTATTTATCCTACCTTGATACTCAAGTCCTAGAAACGTCCTTTGATTTTTATCAAGGATGTCTCCTGGTTTTTTTTTTTTTCAAGGAAGAAGCTGCTTTGCTTTTCCAGTAATGTACTCTCAAGATTGAACTGTGATGATATGAGAGTAAATAAGTTGCAAGAGCAAATGAGAAAGAGGGGGGAGGGAGTATGGAGGTTTTTCAAACACTTTTATAATCTTTATAACAGAGTTCCCCAAGGTACACTCTTGTCTCTTTATTTCTCTGAGTGCCTCTTTTCCTAGACATTTTACTCTTGTCTTCTAGCTTTAAAAGCCATCCCTATGCTATCTCCTGCCTTAGTCTATTTTCTATTGCTTTAATAAAGTCCTTAAGACTGGCTATTATTTGGAGTAACCTCTTTGAAGGGTTATTATGAGATTCATTCTGCCCAGAATTCTGCGGGTGAAGAGCATGGTACTTAAGGCATCAAGGTACATGACATCATGGTGTAAGCACAATTGGCCCACCAGTAGTTCTTCATAAGGATGTTTAGGAAGGTACCAGGCTGAGTTATGATAACCTATCCTAAATAGAAAACAATCCAAACCCAAGAAATCTATGTTAATCCTTCCGTAGAATGGTATCTACAATCTAATCCTTTTCTACTAGGCTCCACTTCATGAACTTCATTTACAGTGTAAATGAACTTCTCAAGACACCTTCAAGCCATACAAATTATCAATTACATATGATCATCATAGCATTAATAGATATTTTAACATTAACAAATATAGAACACAACTCTCAATTTTACCTTCCAATTAATTCTTCCCAGAGTCTTTCCTGGGTCATTGAATAATTCCCAGTTGTTTAGGCCAAACATGCATGCTAGCCCTGATTTCTCCTGTTCCTGTAACTACTTCACTAGTGTCTTAGTTTGGGTTTTTATTGTTGTGAAAAAACACCACAACCGTGACAACTCTTACAAAGTAAAAAAAAAAATTTTTTTTTGGTTTTTCGAGATAGGGTTTCTCTGTAGCTTTGGAGCCTGTCCTGGAACTAGCTGTTGTAGACCAGGCTGGACTCAAACTCACAGAGATCTGCCTGCCTCTGCCTCCCGAGTGCTGGGATTAAAGGTGTGCGCCACCACCGCCTGGCCCCAAAGTAAAACATTTAATTGGGGTGGCTCGCTTACAGTTTCAGAGGCTTAGTCCACTATTATCATGATGCGGATCATGGCAGCGTGCAGGCAGATATAGTGCTGGAGCTGAGAGTGCTACATCTTTCAGGCAACAGGAAGTGGACTCAGTGTCACACTGAGAGAAGCTTGAGCAAAAGAGACCTCAAAGTCCGCCCCCACAGTGACACAGTTCTTCCAACAAGGCCCCGCCTTCTTCACCAAAGCCATACCTCTGAATAGTGCCACTCCCTTTGGGGGCCATTTTCTTTCAAGCCACGACAATGAGCAAATGGTCTCCGTCCTGTTTATTAACCCAGGACTGAAAATGCAAATCACTGCGTCTTCTCTCACCCACATCAGCAAAGTGATGCTTAGCCTCTCTCATCATTTTGCTCCTTCCGGAGTGCATTTGTACAACAGCCAGAGCGATTTTCAAATATAAATCGATTATATCAGCCCTTGGTATTAGCTCTTCACCAGTGTGGCTCTTGCTCAATCAAACTCTCCAGACTTAACTATAGTTTACAATCCTCCGGGTACCATCTTGTCTCCATCTCTTCTCAGCTTCTCCTTTTACATGATGCTTCCAACATCCTGGCCATCTCACTATCACTCCCAAGTCCTAACCATGTTCCAGCCTAGGGTTTTTTGTACTTACTGGTTTTTTTTTCTACCTAGAACACTTTTGCATATGCTTTTTCTTTCTTGTATTTATCTGAGGCATCAGTTTCCCTCATTACATACATTGCTACCACGCATTGAGTCGAAGAGTCATCTATCCGCCTTAAATCTGCGTACCAAATAGGTAGAAAATTTACTTTGTTCATCAGTGTACTGGAAGCACCTGTAACAAGTGTCACAGAGTAATCACTCAGTGCCTGTTTGCTAGATAAATGGCAAAAATCAAGCACTGTAACGGAAAAAGATCTCAGGGGTACGGGGAAGTCGGAATCGGATTGCAGACTTCAGTGAAACAGAAAGTTGCCGGCTGCTGCCATGCAGTAAGTTCCCTATAGGGAAGTGCCACTCTAGGGGTTTCTTTCATTTATTTTTTTAAAGAAAACAAACTATCTCTTTTCCATTTTACACACCAATTTCAGAACTCCCTCCCTCTTCCCATCCCCTATCCACTCCTCAGAGAGGATAAGGCACATTGCTTTGGGGAAGGTCCAACGGCCTCCCTACTACATCTAGGCTTAACAAGTATTCATCCAAAGAGAATAGGTTTCAAAAACCAGCTACAAGCTAGCTTCCACTTATGAGTGAAAACATAGCATGTTCATCTTTCTGGGTTTAGGTCATCTCATTCAGGACGGTTTTTATTTTTTCTAGTTCCATCCATTTGCATGCAAATTTCAAGATGCATTGGGTTTTGTTGTTGTTGTTGTTGTTGTTGTTTTTACCTCTGAGTAGTACTCCATTGCATAATTGCAACATTTGTTTTTTATCTATTCTTCGGTAGGGGGGCACCTAGGTTGTTTCCAGGTTCTGGCTATTACAAATAACGCTGCTGTGAACATAGTTGAACAATTGTCCTTGTTCCTGGGTCAGAGTCCTGTGAGGCAGAAAATGAACACGGTATGATTAGTCAGCCAATTCAGTGTGACGTAATTCAATCAAGTGAGGTAAGATGAAGACAAAATCATAAAAGGTATCTGTAAAGCACTATGCAGAAAAGCCTAGGATGCCAGCTACCCTTGACCTTGGGTCTGTGAGGAGACTTTGATTTCTGGATGGCATCAGTTCCCAGACTCACTTGTTGTTTGGCCTATATGTGCTGCATCCCAGCCTATGATGGGCATGAAGGAAATACAGAGATTCTTTCCCTTGAAAAGGCTTTGGATCAGGAAGTTTCCCCAATATTCATTTCTCTTTCAACCTAAATTAGATTGAGGAAAAAGTTTCTGTGTCTAGGTTTTTGTTCAGTAAACAGTCCATTGGAGGATTATTACAGTATCACACCCTCTAAACTTGAGGGGAATTTAACTCATTTTCCTATGAGGGAGTGAGAACAGAAATGTAATTCAATTCTCTCTAAGATGTTTTTCTTATTAACCTTTTCATCTGTTTGCTAAGTAGGACAATCCATTGATCATTTTTTACCAAATGTATTTGAAAAAACTATGTGGTGCCAACCCCTTCCTCTGTAGACACTACTCCTACCATACCTTGATTGTGAATTAGAGAAAATTTGAGGAATTATTTCAAAACAGGAAAATATTCTATAATATTGGATTTAGCCCTACTTAATAAAAAGGAAGAGGGTTCTCATAAAGTTTACTCAAAAACTATGCATCTTGTGTTTGCATGTGCAAAGGGTATCATTTAGGCCCTCACAGCACTTACAACAATGGGAAAGGCATAAACAAATGCATAATACAAAGAAACATATGTGGTTTATATATGTGCATTTATATGTATCAATATGGCTATATACATATATATTAATAATTAGTCTAAGTTCAGATTTCCTTAGAAAGGATCTGCTATAAAAAAAGGGGGGTATAATTAAACATTTAAAAGTGAGCCAGAAGACTTGGGAGAGAGCCTAAATATAGAGCCTTTGGGGTTCTGTGGCCTTTTATTATTATTATTGCCCCTCAGATACAGCATACATATTTTAACGATGCAATCTGGTTAGTTAAATTTCTCCTTTCACTATGAAGCACTCAACCTAGTGAACACTGAGTGATTCGTCTCCCTTCAGAAGCTCTGCAACACCTGTCTTTCCACGTTTCTTTGAACTAGAGTGTTCACATGATTTTAGTCTTATGTCATTCCTAGCATATGAATTCTACTAGGAAAAGCAATTGTGCCTCTGGATCTATGTGGCTGGTACTCAATTGGTAATTGATCATTAATCTTAACTGGATTGGAAATGGGATAAAATATGAGTGTAATACTTCTGAGTAGTCCAGAGAGATTGCATTAATGTTTTTGCTATCAATGTTTTGAAATATTTTATTTCACTTGCTGCAGACTTATAATTCCAAAATTAAAAAAATTATTAAGCTTCTAGTTTGTATCCTGCAAAGATATTAACAGTTTTTTTTCAAAAGCAAAAGTGTAATTATGAGTATATTACTGTTATACCTATATAAAAGAGTTGCAGGAGAAGTTTTAATCTCACTTATATTTTTACTTACTTTATGACAGTATTCGTATGCATGTGTAGACTACTAAGACCAATGGGTGTTACCTGTGTGCACATGGATTTAGCGCTGCTGTCCACTGTATAATGAGGAACCTACCAGGGGTCCTACCCTTGAAGAAAACTGACATTCTTTGTGTCAGCACTCATCGGCTACCCACAGCTTCTTGTCTGGGTGTGGTTTTTGTGAGCCCTCTCTCCATCCATCCTGGAATGACTGACTAGATTGCTTTTTTTAAAGGACTTGTATAGCCAACCACAGCTATTGCAAGTTCATGAATGCAAATGACTGGCATGTCCTAAGGACAGTTTTGGAAAAGCCACCCCCAACCTTGAGCCCTTTCTAGATTCCCATCTGCTCTTCCACAGCATTACTGCATCTTTGGTAGCAGATGTGAGATGCAGATGTGGGATACAGATGTCTTCTTTATAGGTGAGCAGTCCATAGTCACTTATTTACATTTTGGTCATTTTTGGCTCTCTGTCTTAACCTCTATCCACCACAAAACTAAGTTTCTGAGATAAGGGGTTGGAGGAAAACTAATCAACAGAGTGTGTGAATGCCTAGTTGAATATTTTAAAGTTAATTTTCACTTACTCTTTCTATATGAATCTAGTGTGCAGACAGAGGTAAGAAGAAAAAAATTCAAGATCTCTTTTACTGTGGTAGAAGGGCATTCTGAGTACCCAATCTATTTCATAGTGAGGTCAATATTATATTTTCTGCTTGAGATGAATGCAATAGAGTAGCCACATTGGGTTCTGTTCTTATTATTGTTTTATTATTAATTATTATTATTGTTCCTGGAATCTACAGTGAGCAATTGTAGCACTCAAAATTCATATTAATTACTTAATTCTGACTAGTTTGAAGCTATTTATCCATGAATATGGGAACTTGTGAAAGACCAATATATTTAAATAAAACACAACTCTATCTTTTTTTTTCTAAGGTTGAGTGAAATATCTCATCTGAGATATTATTAAATTTTGTAATTAAAATTTGAAATGATGGCTTGTGTTTGTGTTAGTCTTTATCTGTCATTGTCACAAAAAATCAAGGCAGGTAAAATTAAACCACGTATGTTTATTTTGAGTCTCACTCTCAGGATTCACACCAAGGCTACACTTTGGGCCTCTGGCAAGGTGGAATATCATGATGGGAAATTGATACTGCAACAAAGCTGCTCACCTCACAGTGGCTTGAGGGACTAATAGGGACACTGTCTGGGGACAAGATATGTCATTCAAAGATGAGATTTACATCCTTCACCTATGGTCTACCACCTAGTAGGCCATTCCACTGTTAAATCTTTCATAGGTCAGTCCATGTATGATGTACTCACTTTTTAATAGCACCAGCTGCGGATCAACACAGGCACCTGTGCAGGACTTCCCACACCTAAACAACAGTGACGTCTATTGCTAGTATTACCATCGAGATGCCCGATGGCACTTTGAGCTTGTTTCGCTCTGGTGGGAAAACAGTGGTGAGTGACTGAAGGTCTGGACACGCAAACAGAAAGTTATGAGAAAATATACGTAGGCTTTAGTTTTCACTTGGAGCTTAACTACAAGAGCAAGAATGTTGTCACAGGTAGTTCACGGGTAGTTCATGGGTAGGTCACGGGTAGCCAACTGTTCTCGGCACACATTTGCTTGTATTCAATTCAGAATCAAGTATAAAACCATTTTTTAAAATATGCTCTGGGGATTTAAGTGGGTCTGAATCATTTTCCATATCTCTGTGTTATTGAAGTTATATCACTCTGAAGCGCCGTGAGGGGGGATTTTGAACCCTTTGAGGTTCCCCGTTGAGCTTCAGCTTTTGCTAACTTAGTGAGCAGAGTTAAGTACTGGCTGGTTGATAAGAATGAACATGAGAGCTAATGGCTGAATGTGACAGGAAGCAGCAGCAGCAGTCATGTACTATGGAGCAGGTTTCTTGCCTGTCTTTATGGTTGACATGTCACTGAATTAGAGTCACGCAAGGGTGGAACCGTGATTTGCTTGGATATATTGGTTCCTGTACTTCACATGTTCCCATACTCACGGATTAGTGCTGCTTTCAAATTTACATGTTTTACTGAAAATAGGATAATGCTTACTTTTTTTTCCGCTAGAAATTAAGAAATGAACAACTCAAAGAGTGAAGAGAACAGGAAGGGTAGAATCTAGTCCTAAGTAAACACCTCCTGTGGAGAATCTGAGCGTGGTTCAGAATCACCAAAACGTAGACGGAAAAAGAGCTTCTGGGATTTGACCTAACACAAGTTTAACCAAACAGACAATGTCTATTTAAAGCAAGTGTTTACAAACCTAAGTGCTCCTTATTCAGACACACAATATTGTGTCATTAAGATGGGAGGTAAAGGGCCTGGCTCCCCCTCAGCTTTGTTGGACTATATGCACGAGAACAGCCTCCATGGGACTCATTCCCAGATGCTGCTATCGCTTCCTTCCTCTCAGACTTCCTTTCCAGGCCTCCCTCTGCCAGCATTCCACCAGGTATCCATGCGGTTCACTCACCAAATCTGCCTTCTCATTGCAGTTTCTCCTGAGAAGAAAACCTTAAGTTTACAAACTGGAAAATAAATCTGCTCCTAACTACTTCTTTTCATTTTGTTTTTCTCTCCTAACTCAGTTCTTTCTTAACCCATTGGTGGATCTTCCACTCATTTTCAGAATTAGAGCACTTTGCTTACCTAGAAGCCTGTTTGGCAAGCAAAACCAACAGTTGACTTACACACTGATCAGCAAATGGAGAGTCATAAAAAATGGCAGCCAGATCCCTTGAGTGGTCAATTTATTTGAGGGTTTTGCTGCTGGGCTGCCAGGCTGTGTCTTTTCTGTTGGCCCTTGACTGGGTTCAAGATAAGAACCTTTCATTTGATTTGTGCTTCTAAAATTATTAACCCTGGTTCAGAAAATTAAGATTTTTCCACCCAATGGAAGAATTTGGAACGCAGCACTATTTTGTGCCTTACAATTTCTAAGCTTTCCTCTGGGGGAAAAAGCACACATGTGAAAGCTGAAAGCCCAGGTTGTGTCGTCAGATAACCCTGGGTTCAAACCCTGACTTTTTCTGCTTGCTGATTTAATAGAGTCAGGTGAAGTCTTTCAATGTTATTAAATCTCAGTTTGTAAGAGAGACAGCAGAAATCATTGCATTCATAGATGTGTTATGAAAATTAGATGGCACTTCAAGAAATTAAAAATCAAGAGACCATTTTTAAAAGAAAATTAAATGATACAATTGTTACTCAATGTCTATCTGTATTATGATTATTACCAAACAATGAAATGACTTGGGCCTTTGACTGTGGCATCTAAGAAAATCTTACAATGAGTTTCCTTTTTTAAATGTTCAAGATAAATTATTGTTAGGAAGCTCTCTGTTTAACTTTTTCCTCTATTGGGAATTGAACCCATGGACTTGAACATTCTAGATGTGTATTCTACCACTAAGCTGCAGCTCCGTTCTGCTGTCCTTTTTCTTGATCATCTGCTGTTGTAAAGCATCTTGACTAATTGTCAGAATTTTGTGTACCTTTCATGTGGAGGAAGAAATCCCCTCAATCTTCTAATCTTTACTACCACTCTCCAAAGACCATATACTTTAAAAAATATAATCAAATAAAAAGTAAAGTCAGCATTTTAATTGCCCCAATGCTTATATCCTGTGGGGCCTTTAAAACTTCAAACAATTTCATTTTAAATTCACATAGCAGCCCGTCCACATAGCAGCCCTTGCTTCCAATTCTTTTTTCTCCAGTGATCTTGGATCCCAACAAGCAGATTATTTATTGTTTCTTAGAGAATTCCATTAGCAGTTGGCCACTGCCTTTTAAAACTTGCTTATCCAGCAACTATCTTTAGTCTAAATGTATTTTTACAAATTACATTGGGCCGTCTGCTTCCTACTACCCACATTCTCCATCAAAAAAAAGGAAAGTCTTCCTGGTGTTAAGTTCTAAGTTGATTCCTTTTTTTTCCCTAATTTTTCATTTTCTGAGCCATTATTTCATCATATCCATGGTCTTCCTCACGTGAAAAGACACTCTGCTTTTGCTCAGAAGTCAGGAGGCAGAGCAGAGGGATGTCTGACTTGCTAACACTCTTTGTTTCTTGTAGAGAGAAAGTGGGGAAGAGGCACTCCCGCACAGGCTCACAGCTGAGTCCTTCAGTTGGCCTGCCCAGTGGTCCAGGGCTGTTTCTACCCAGGAGAGAACCCCGCTATTTTTCAGACTCGTGGACAACAATCCTTCCTGCAATGCTGCTTGCAGCATTAGTCAGACTAAGTGCTGTGAAGTCAGGGTGCATTTTACTATGTTGCTCTCCCGCCACATTTTTTTTTAATGAACAGATGAACAGATACTTCATACTGTTACTGCCCAGTGGGTATGTTCCATTTGGTTTTGCCGTTTTGATTTGGGTCAAACAAAAGGGTGCCTTGGAATACTTTAAACAAGCTTTTCCTGTGACTGTTGCTGTTTTCTGACAAATATCTGTAATCAGACAGAGTGGGTCCATGTAAAATGGAACCAAATCTTGAAAGGACATTGTTTACCTGATGTTTTGCCTATATTCAAGGTTATCTTTGTTTGCTTGTGTGCATAATGCAAATAACATTGAGATAAAAGTGAAACCGGATGTTTATAGGTTTTGACGACATGTGACCTGAGTACTGAGTTTATTTGCCTACATTGAGCCTGGGATGTGACTTAGGTCAGTTTGCCTAGGTTGCATGATGAAACCCTGAATACAATCCCAAGGATGGTACACACACCACACAGGCACATGCATGCACACACAGATGTACTCACACTCACCCCAACAGATGCTGCCTATTTTGAAGGATACCTGAATGACACTCGTTTCTTTCTTGACTGTAATCCCACCTGAAGGTGCTGTCATGGACTCCCTAGTTGTTTGGTGGGAGTATTTAGGGAGGGATGTCCCACTGTGACAACAGCACAGCCGGGCTCAGCTGCTTTGTAAGAACAGGTGGAGGCATAAACTTCTTTTTTTTTCTTTCTTTCTTTTTTAAACTTTCTTTTCTTAATTTACTCTTTGTGTCTTTCATGCATCCTCATCCCACCCATCTACCACCTCCTTGCATCCACCCTCTGCCCCTACAAGCCCCCCAAATAAAGCAAAATAAACTTTAAGTTAAAAATGGGGGGGTGGAGAGAGGGAAAATCTTATTATGGAAGCTGCAGCATGACACGAGTCACACAGTAAACCCCTTTATCCATACATGCTTACATGTAGGCGTTCATTACACAGAATCATCGGTTTGATTCAAGGCCCTTGGCCTTTGCTACACTATCAATACTGGGCCCTCACTGTGATGCTTCCTGGACATCCCATTGCTGTCCTGTGTTGTGGAAATCCTATAGCCCTGAGTCCGGAGGACCCCACCCATCCATTCCCTACCTGTTCTTCAGCAGATCACAGATGGGGTGGGTGTTGGAGCTGGCCAACGCTTAATCCTGATGCTGGGTAGTTTCAGGGTCAGTCAGCCAGCCAGCTCTCCCGTATCTTCACCACCAGGGTGTGAGTTTATTGCCCTGGCTAGCTCACCCCTTGCAGCCATGAGCAAGGGGCGGGGCCAGTTCTCCCTTACAGAACTCAGTTCACCTCCTCAGGGTCTCTTATTTCACACCTACACCTTCAGAACCAGATCTTACTGTACTGACCAGGCGAGGTGTAGGGGCCACTCTCCCGAGTGCTGCATCTGGTGAGGAGCATGGCCAGCTCTCCTGCTCCTATGACCTCAGCGCCAGCTCTCCCACCTGAGGGGAGGTGGGGTGTCTCTTCCCTGCCCATCCAGTCACATTACAGATGAGTAATGGGGACAACTCCTCCCCTGGCCCGCCTGCCTCAAGCATTGATGGGGGAGGTTGGGGAGGTCAGGGAACTCTCTCCCAGGCCAAGAGGCATGAACTTCTGAACAGGAAAGACTTAGCCCAACAGATACAATTAGATTTTCCTTCTCAGCATGGTAGATTGAAAACAGTACCAGGTGTCAGACTAGGGCCCATTCCACAAAGACGGAAATTCTAGCTTAGGTAAAGTGGAGATTTTCAGCATAAGAAGCCTGTAAAGTGATTTGGTGCAAACATACCTGACACATTAGATACTACTTTCCTGAGCCCTGAGTTGAGTAATCATTTCTTACCGTCCTTTCCTCTGGTTGTCCTATAACTTTAGACACATTTGCTAATTTGGGGCACTTAGTTATCCCAAGGCAAATTGTTTGCTGAGAAAGTGTGGAGGCCCAGTACTCTTGGTATTAGGGGCACTGGAGGCAGGGTCTTACTGAGAAGCCACCATCTAATTGCTTGGGTAATGGGCTGTAGCACTTTATTGAAAATGTAACCAACAGAGATGCCCACATGATCTTTTACTGGCAGTGGTTGTTGACTGGCTTTGTGCGCTTTCCTGAGCAAGCTGAATTTATTGTGAGGGGCTGTGCAGTTACAACACAAATGCCCTTGCCCCTACGGCATCAAAGACAAATGCTGAAAATGGAATAAAGAAAAATAGCCAAGTGGTACGGTTGCAGAAATAACTCTTATGACTTCAAAACATTAAAAATAAAACTGATTTCCTTGTGAGACTGTCCTGGAGAGTAATTTCATCTTTCTGAGTTGCCTTTTGGATGATTTTATTTCTAGCTCTGAGGGACAGAAGCCTGTGAATGCAGAGGACTTGCTCTCTTTTCCATAATCAGATATGGATTATTAAATGTGCATTTAATAATTGCTTCATATATATATATATACCTGCTGTACATATGTAAGCATGCATATAGCGAGAAAATAAAAATACACATGCCTATGAATATATATGGACACATATCCATAACCATATGTACATATACATACTTAATGACAACCATATATTCCTCTGCATAGATACAATTTCCTCATGAAAAATTATTAGGTTACTAAACTTAATGTCATACATCTCTTTGATTCTACAATCACAGATATTTAATATTTCTTTAGCTATTCAGGACCCTAGTCCACTGTCTGCAGGAATGCCAGGATCTCCTCTGTGTCTCTCTAGAGGGACTCTAGCTATCTCTAGTCCTTAAGTTCTCACAGCTGCCCCACAGGGAGTTTCTCAGTGCGTCTTTCCCTTCAAAATTGAATCTCTTGCCGCTGATTCCGAGCCTGCTCGATTCTTGAGGAAAGGTGCTGGGGACCGCTGGAACTAAGTCCCATAGTCAGAGACTTGAAGAATGAAAATGGATGTCTTAGCTCTGGAGGCCTGAGCTCAGGGTACCAGGCTGGGCATTATTTTGGAAGGGCAGCGGGGGAGAGCCTACTCCATGTCTCTCCTTTCTTCTGGGGTTTGCTGGCCATCTGTGGCATTTTTTTTTTTGGTTAGAAAATGAATCCTCTCTATCTCTCTCTTTATCTTCACTTGGTGTTCTCCACTTTTTTCTTTTTTATAAGGACACAGTAATATTGGATTAGGGCCTACCCCAATAACCTCATTTTATCCCAATCATCTTCAAAGATACCATTTCCAAATAAGGTCACAGATGCTAGGCATTAGAACTTCCAGGGAAGGGCAAAATGCAACCCCCAATATCCCTGTCTCACAAAATCGTTCCATACACGTTTCTCTTTGTCGATCTACCACAAAAACGTTTTAAAATGTATGATTTTTTTAACTATAGAGAAATGTGCTCCAGTTTCCTCCTTCTTTCTTTCATTCCTGTTGAGAATTAAAAATTCATCAGCAGCTTTCTTTAATGAAAAAGTTTTAATTGGACTATAGGGAGTTTTAGATTTTCCTGTAACAACCAGTTCAATATAAAGTCAGCTTTTAAAACAGATGTTTATCTTTTCTAACACGATCTCCTCAAACACTAGAGCACATGAGCACAGCAAATGGTATATTCTGTATGTGTTTACCATTTTATTGTGGAAAAAGGATGGATACATGAAGCTGCATAAAAGAAATCGTGTATAATGAATGATTTTATATAAAATTAATTAATGATTAATCATTCCTTGGAAGTGGAAAAGGTCTTTGATCACCAACGAAGAAGATCTGAATGTTTATCATCACTTCACATTTCTTATAGTCCCATCATCTTCTTCTTCAGACTTTCACACTGCTCTGGACACTTTATTTTGATCGTCTCCATATTTCTGCTAATTGACAAATGTCTTCCAAGGCTCTTTTGGTCAGCACCGCTATATTCTATCACTATGTTTACTTTGTAGTCTTATGCTTAAGACTCAGGCCATTCGACCTGCAGGGCGTCCCAGATCCACAGACATATCAGATTTATTTGTCATATATAGTTCAAAATATTGTTTCAGGAGTTGTTCAGGTCAGAGCCTGCCCTTGCATCTCTTACAAGCTAGGATCAACCTTCTCTCCTTAGTAAAGCAATTAAACAGACAATAGTGGAAAAACAGAGGGAAGGAGATTTATTCATTGTGCCACATTGGGAAAAACAACCAAGTCCATTGACCATCCATATAAGTCCATCTTTAGGGCCTGGACATGATGTTTAGGTTGAAACAGAAGACAAAAGTTACATATAAACAAGCAGCCCTGGTCAAGCAGGATACACCCACTATTAAGCTATCATTGATTTAGCTCTAGTGTCTCCTGCAAGATTATCTAGCAAGTTGTTAAAACGTTGTGAAATAATTTTGGGGGGGAGACAACTTCCTCTTTTGGTTGGCACGGGGAATCTGCTTTTTCCTTTTCCCAGTGTGAAATTCCAATTTCCTGGAAATTCTAAGTTCCATTGTCTAATAGGCTGGTAGCTTTCATTGTTGGCCACAGATTCTGATATGTTATACTTTCAATTTTACCCAGTTCTAGGAATATTTTAAATTCCTTCTTGATTTCTTCCTTGACCCAGTTATTGTTCAGTTGTGTGTTCTTTAGTTTCCACAAATTTTTTTGACTTTCTGCTATTCCTGTTGCATCCAGTTTTATTCCTTTGTGGTAAAATAAAATGCAGACTGTTATCTCAGTTTTCCGATATGTGCTGAGACTTGTTTTGTGTCTTAACATGTGGTCAATTTTGGAGAAAGTTCTATAGGATGCTGGGAAGAATGTATGTTCTTTTATATATTGATGGGATATTCTTCAGCTGTCTGTTAAGCCAATTTGATTCACGATGTCCTTTAACTAAAAGTTCTTCTTGCTACTTTCATCCAGATGAACTGTCTACTAGTGGATATCAAGTATTGAAGTCACCCATTATCAATGAGTTGGAGTCCATATGTGACCTTAGATCTAATAGTGTTTCTTTGGTGAAACTGGGGGTCCCTTTCTCTCTTGAAGCTTTTAATACCCTTTCTTTATTATGTCTTTATGTATGTAAATGTTTAAAATTATAATCTCTTGTTAAATTTTTCCTTTAATTTGTATGAAGTGCCCCTCCACATCTCTTCTGGCTAGTTAGCTTCTTGGTTCCATTTGCTTAGAATCCCTTTTTGCCTAAGATGGAGTTTATTGTTGTTCTTGATGGCATGTTCCTTGGAGACAGCAAAAAGAAAGGGGGGGATGCTGTTTTCTAACGCAATCTTCCAGTCTGCATCTCTTTATTGGGGAGCTGAGACCATTAACATCTAGCACTATTATTTGAGAAGTGCTTATTAGTTCCTGTCGTTTGATGTTTTATCATGTTTCCTCAGACCTCTTTTGTTGAACTGTTCTGGAACTGTTTGTATCCTGCGACCTCTTGGATATATTCATTCTTGTCTTCATACCAAAATATCCCATCCACTCTTCCCTGTAGAACAGCCATCAATTCTTTTAATCTGCTTTTACCAGGGGAATGTTTTGTTCTCTTTTAATTTTTAATAGGTAGTTTGACTGGGTATAATAATCTGGATTAACAGTGCAGTCTTAAGGCACTTACAATGCATCTATTTGGGGCATTCTGGCTTTGAAAGTTTCTGTTGAACAACCAAGTGTTATTCTCATGGATCTAGCTTCATAAGTGGCTTGACCTTTCTCTCTTGAAACTTTTAATGCCCTTTCTTTATTATGTCTTTTTAATGTTTTAATTATAATATATTGTGAGGAGTTTCTTTATTGATTCTATTTTTGTGTCTGTGTTTTGTTTACCTGGATAGGCATCTCTTAGGCTAGATTTGATAACTTTTCTTATATGATTTTATTGACAATATCCTCTACACTTTTACTATAGTATTCTGCAACTCTTATGCTGAAAACTTGAAGATTTAGTCTGTTCTCTGGTTGCCCAGAGATTTCTGATATTCTATTCACAATTGTTTAAGAAATTATCATTAGCATTTCCTGAATAATTCTAGTTCCTCTGCCTTGCCTTCCAGCACTGATTCTGCTTTTCTGCATGCTTCACACTATTCTTGAGACTTTCTGCTGAGGTTTTCTTTTTGACCCATAGAGATTTCATTTTCAGACTCATTTCTGTTTGTATTTTTTCAGCTATTCAATACTTTTTGCATTCTATTTCATGTGTTGGATTGACTTCCTTATTTTATTCATCTCTTTGATCTTGTTCTCTTGAAATATATTTGTGTCTTATTTGGTGTGTCTGAACATAGTTATAATCATTATTTTTAATTCTTTGTTGGAAGTTCTTTTGGATCATTTTCATTTGTACCCTTTTCATGGCATTAGTAATTTGTGGAAGAAACACATTTCCTTGCTTTTTCATGTCATTTCTTTTTCTGTATTGGGATTTGTGGGATGTACGTAAGTAGGATTGCTGCAGGAGGCTCTCTGGGTTGATTTCCTGGAACAAAATTTCTGGAAGCTATAGGCAGGTCTTGTGGGTGGTACCTGAAGAATGAATCCAAGTCCATGTAGGTGGGCATAAACAGTGAAAGTGAGGTGTGGGAAGCCAGAAGTCTTGACTGCTAATGAAACAGGTCCCCGTGTAGCACAGATGAGTCTATTCAAAGGAAGCCAGTGTCCCATGCTTGCTTCAGGAGGCCATACAAGCTGGATTTCTAGAGCAAAATTCCTAACTGGCACCTGGAGTGTTTTTCCACAGTTGGATTTGGAGGACCAAAGCAGTGGATGCCCCAGCTTCTGACCTGGTGCATTCAGGAGGTTCCTAGGTGATGTTGGTGTACCAAAGCTGCAAGGGATCCAGGGGACTCCCAGGCAATGTTGGTGGACCAAAGCAGCAAAGGATTCAGGGGGTTCCCAAGTGATGTTGGTGGACCAAAGCTGCAAGGGATTCAGGGAGTGCTCAGGTGATGTTGGTGGACCAAAGCTGCAAGGAATTCATGAGGTTCCCAGGTGAAGTTGGTGGACCAAAACAGCAAGGGATTTGGGGATTGAATCCCTTGTACACAAATGAATAAGAACAATGAGAGGAAACAGGCACCTTATATTCAGAACCAGATGCCAGCACTCACTAGCTTCTCTTTCTAAACTAGAGGTCAAGGCCAGTGAATTAACGTTTGTAAAGGGGTTACAGATTCTCTGAAAGTTCCAGTGTCTTGAATGGTAAACACTGGCACATGGGCCCCAAAATAATACAAAGTTAATTTTATTTGTATGATTGCTAGTGTTATTTGTACTTTATCAGTGCCCTGTTATACAGGGCACTAATATGAGCTCTAGGACACAGAATGTGGAAGGCAATTGAGATATGCTTTCTGGTAGGAAAATGCAGTCTTCATGTTCTTCTAGGCCACTGGGGTTATGGCTATTATGCCATGGATATTATTCAAAAGGAGCTAGCTAGACAGATGAAGCTAACACCGCAGTTCAGCTTTGCAGCTCAGCTGTGCATTCCTAGCACAGGGTTAGAAGCTTTCCTTTGAAGCACACTGTAAATGGAGACTGTGCTTTCACTTCCCAGCCACCCAGACCCAAATAATCACACAAAAACTATATTAATTACAATACTGTTTGGCCAATGGCTCAGGCATATTCCTAGCTAGCTCTTACATCTTAAATTAACTAATTTCTATTATCTTGTATTTCACCATGAGGCTCCTGGTTTGTTACCCCACATCTTAATTCTTGGGTGGCTACATGGCATCTGCCTGAGTCCACCTTCTTTCTCCCAGCATTCAGTTTAGTTTTCCTGCCTAACTATTCTGCCCTCCATAGGCCAAAGCAGCTTCATTATTAACCAAGGGTAATAAAACATATTCACAGCATACAGAAGGGCATCCCACATCAGCACACAGTTGTGACATACTTTTCTGAAGTTTAACTTGAGAGTTATAATTACAAAAGAAAAAATGTAAGCTAAGATTGATTTTAAAATATAAAAGAATGACTTGGCATTTATGACTTTATATGTGAAATGATTTTAAAATCTGTTAAGCAATTTTGTTATTATTCTTGTTTATCATCCCCTGTGAAATTGCTAGCAGATTGTGTTTTATTAAAGTGGGCCATTCATTCATTATGCACTATTATCCATTACGACTTGTGAAGGATAGATATTCTTATGACATACTCTGTAAAATCAAGTAGTTCGTTTTCCTCTCTGCCCCTCCCAGTTGGGGATAATAGTTCTCTTCATTGCCAAATCATGAACTTATTCCCCTCCAGTGCCCTGTTCTGTTTTTATTCCTTATAGTTTTTACACAGGTTCAAGTTTTGTTTTTATGAGGCAGATTTTGTGTCTAGAACTCTCTTCAATACTGAGACTGTTAAATCCTAATCTTCCTTCAGAATCCAACAGCAAAGAACACTTCCATTCGGGAATATCTTCTTATATATTTTCAAAACCTGGTGTATCTATTCTATTGTTTTCTTTCTTAAGCAGCATTGTATTGTAACTAAGACTGTATTCTCTACAAACAGGCATTATTATAAAGGTTGACTCTATTACAATTATGCCAAATGATCATGGAAATATTTCTCTGCTCTCTTGTACCTGCACTTCCTGGTCAGCAAAATGAGGATGCATACTGTGCTGGCCTCATGACAATAGAGAGGGCCATTCTAGGAAAGTCTTAGTGCCTGGCAGTGGTAGTGTTGAATCAGCTAAGGGTTGACAGAGTTTGCTTGTTTACCTGCCGCTCTATATGTCACTTGTTTCGTATATTAGGTGGTCAATTAAAGTTGGGTGTGGGTAAATTAAGCCTATTGACTCTGTTTCTGAACTTTTTATTAAACAAATTTAATATTGATTGAGTCTGAAGAATGTGGCTTGACATATTTATTCAATAGATGGGTCAGTGATTAAGTGGATAAAATTCAATATTGAGCAATGTTATATAAAAGAGAAATTATATAAAGTTACTTTCTTGGGAGAAAGTTCTTGGCAAGATGTCAAGATGTGTGTGTGTGTGTGTGTGTGTGTGCGCGCACACACACACACACACACACACACATACACACACACACATATATTTTACACCCTCCACCAAGGAGGAAAACAGAATATCTTTCAAAATGGAAAGGTCTTCAGGTGGAGATACAATATGTAGTTCTTGACCTTTCTCACCTTAATACTACTTTAAAAAATGAATGCTGTGTTAGGTTTACAATGGATGAAATTTTGTTCTTGTTCAAGATCTATGGTGGTTTTACACTGAATGGCGAATGACAAATGGTACCAAGCTTTTGTACATTTGGCATTGGAATTCTGTCTTCCCCAATTATCACCTGTGATAATGTGGGACTGGCCATCTCTAAGTCTCCTGATTGGTTCAATTTGTACATTAGTTAGTCCAAGGATGAAAGAAAACTATGCATGAAAGGCTCTCAAAACTATTTCTGGCAC
The DNA here is from genome assembly GCA_004026605.1 of Ondatra zibethicus. NCBI lineage: Eukaryota > Metazoa > Chordata > Mammalia > Rodentia > Cricetidae > Ondatra > Ondatra zibethicus. Next base: position 18,284 of record PVIU01002981.1, read on the forward strand.
ATGGTGGGCAGTCCGTGTGAACTCCTTTATGTAATCTGTAGGAAATCTGTAGAAAGAAAATAGTCAGTTGTTTAATGATCCCTTAAACATTTTGCTTTCATTTAAACAAAATATGTATTAAGGTACCTAATTTTTCTTTAAAATCATCCCCATTTTAGAGGTTTCCACCATTTTGATGCATATAATATACCTTAAAGAAAAAATAAACAAAAAGGAAGGACATGACTGCTCCTCAGTGGTGTGGTGGAGGATCAGATCTGTTATACATGGAAGAGAGATCATAGACAGAGGCCGAGACATCTGAGAGAGTCCTGAGTGAATATGACCCTGAGCCAGGCCATGTGAGGAGAGGTGGGGAGGGCAAGGGAGGACCAGACCACGAGGCCACGAGGGTAAGGGGTAAACCAAAAGGACAAAAGGTAATCAAAATGGCTAGATTATATACAAAATGGCAGCTGGGGGAAGGTTAGCCCAGCTCCTGGGCTTGAAGTAGCTTAGGGTGGGAGAGTATGCCAGCCATACCCTGAACAGGTAGGGACTGGGAAATGCTGGGAAAACCTGGTGGCCAGGTCCACTTTAACATGTTAAATAGGCACCTCAGTCATTTCTCCCAGGTTTGAGACCTAATAACACTCAAAATCAAAGATGTTAGGGGAATAACATATTCACTTATAAACTTCATAATTTGTCCTCAATCTTTTGTTTTTATCTGGCCCACATTAATTTGACACAACTTTAAATCATCTATTTAACAAGTGTCTTCAAAACATTTCCCCTTTGTAGTTTTTAGAAATAACTCCTTCACATTGGTATTTTATTGAATCATATATTGTTTATTCAAACTACCTATTCAAAGCAACAGGTCAAATAATGAACAAACAAAAGGAGAGGAATGGCTAAGGTAGAAATGCTGTTAAACATGCAATCCTATTGGTGGGTAAAAAATGCCCTTGTAAATGGCCAACTGCAGTTTGTGTGATGAACACTGTGAAGCTTTCTTCCATGAACATTAGCATCCCTTAACTATGCATTTTAGTTAATTCAGCAAGTTCTAAGTTAAAATAATGAGATGCCTGCTACAACTATTAATGCCAATGAAGAAGGCAGTTTTCTGTTAATGGCAGTAGCAGTATCAAAGGATTGTGGGATCACTCTGATGTTCCTCTTCCTACAGGAAGGATATCTTGCAGTTATTTCCTTTTTTTATTTACAACACTGCTTAACCAATAGCTTGGGCATATGCCTGGCTAACTCTTATATCTTAAATTAATCCGTTTCTATTCATCTGTGTATTATCACATAGTTGTGGCCTACTGGTAAGGTTCCATCTGATATCTGTCTCCTGTGGCAGCTACGTAGAATCTCTCTGACTCAGCCTTCTTTCCTCCTCTATCTGCTTGGAATTCCTGCCTTGCCCTATTCTGCATTACAACAGGCCCAAAGCAGATTCTTTATTAACCAATTTTCCAATATAATTTTCTGTCTAAATAAAAAGGAAGTTTTTATAACTTTAACAAAGCAAGATTAGATACAAAAAATAGTTATCAAGCAAGAATTATAGTTATAATATTTGGTCCATTTACATTTGGCAAATTAAGGAAAATACTGTTGTATGAGGCGAGAGCAGGCTGCGTCCTGCCACCTGGCTAGCTTAACCCTGAAATAACCACACAGAAATTATATTAATTAAATTACTGCCTGGCCCATTATATCTAGCCTCTTTTTGGCCAACTCTTATATCTTGATCTAACCCGTTTCTATTAATCTGTGTTTACCAGGAGGTCGTGGCTTACCGGGAAAGATTCAGCTTGTCTGACTCTGGAGATTCCATGGAGGCTCTCTCTCTGCCTGCCTTCTTTCTCCCAGCATTCAGTTCTCTTTTCCCTGTGTATCTAAGTTCTGCTCTATCAAAAGGCCAAGGCAGTTTCCTTATTCAACCAATGAAAGCAACACAAATACAGAAGGACCTCCTACACCAAAAGACTCTATCATCTATCTTATTTTTGTGAGTCTAAAGTTTTATATCTAATCTATCATTTATAATTATAAAACTGTCTTTCTTCAACTCCGTCAAAGACTTCAGAAGGATATAATATTATCTAAGCTAACAGGAAGTGCATTGTAAGGAACTTCCAAACCTCTAGAACTGATATTATGTCTTTGCATTTATTTTTTAACCTAGGCTCTGAGCATCTCAGTTTTGGTTACTGAGGGCTGAGTATTCCATCTACAAAGCAAAACAGAACTTGACAACTGTGAAGGTGGAATTAGATGAATTCCAAGTCCCTTGGAGAAACTGAGTTATTTGATTAATTAAGTTAAGGAAATGTATGATCAATTCTGTTATAGCTAAAAGCTAGTGTTTTTATAGCCCTCACTTGAATTTCCTTGAGGATTTTCTGTCACTCCTTTGTTGAGTATTCTTGTGTGTTGACAGAATCAGCGATTTTCAAACTGGGACACAGTACACAGAGCAGAAGAGTAGTTAGAAGCAAAGCCTTTCTTCTTTATGTTCTTATTTGTAATTTATTATAATATCTCCCTCTATTTTAAATGAGGTTCAATAAAATAAGTCATAATAAATTAAATATGTTCATCTTTGTCCTTGCCATTTAGTAAGTAATAAATATAACTATTTATATTCTACTTACAAACTTTATTACATATAATATTCATTTGTCAAAGGGAGTAGCCTTTAAAAACTTCTCTTGCAATGTCCAGCTGGATGGCACAGTTCCCAGGCTCTCCAAAGGGTCCTTCATATTCATTGCTCTCTACTGAAACCTGGAAGGAAGTTCACCCATGATAAGAGTGGGAGAGAACAGCTTTACTTTTGTTTTCTGAGTTAGCTTTTCAAATTATAGGAACCCAAACTTGAAGAAGGGAAAAAAAAATAAAACCATACAGTGCAAACCAGAGACGTGCTTAATAGACTTACTCTGGAATGAGGAATTGGACTGAATTTTTTCATTTGTTTTTGGATATCCCTCTATGTTTTCACTTCTAGATAAAGCCCATAGGTTTGGGGCTCACTTGCGTTTAGTTTATTTTTGCAGCTTACTTCCAAATTATCCTAGCAGATTTAGAAGTAGATATTGAAATAAAACTAAAAGATCCCCATTATACAAATTGACATGAAGCTCACAATCTCAGTGGTGGGGGGTTTTCCTTAACTTTTTTAATCTTGTAGTTATATTACATCCCAAAAACTCCAAGTCAGGACTAAAAGGGTATACGGCATTCATACTAGTAAAAAATAAAGTGATAAAAAGAAAGATCAGAAATACTTTCAGCTAGGATGTGCAGCTCAGTGGTAGATCACTCCCCCAGCATGTCCAAGGAAAGATCTAAATTCAGTCTCCAACACCACATGTGAAAACAAAATGATTGGAAATACTTTAAGACAACTCGTTCAACACAAAATTAATACACACAACCATCCGGCTAAGCCTACAACCACTGCATTGTTTCCTTACTCATTCTGTCAGCAAATATTTGTTGAGAGTAATGTTTCCTAAGCAAAGAGCATAGAGCAGAAGGGTAAACACATCTGCTAGTTACCTCTGAGCAATAAGCAACAAATGTCAGATGAAGACAGGGCGCTATGTATGGCTGCTTCTAAACAAAACGATCCACCTTAACCACAGCCACATCACCCTAGATCCTTTTCCTTCAAAATGTCCCCATCCCTCCTGAATCTTAGTTACTCCTTGATTTGTCCTTATGCAGAGTACCAAATTTAATTCTGACAGTCTGTGCGAATTCATCTGATTCCCCTTGTATTTTTACGCTAAGTACAATTCCATGTCTTTTCTCCACTCTTCTCCAATATATTTATTAAAACGTCCTTGAAAATCCTTTTAGAGAGTGGGGAATGTTCTGGAGCACTGACTGAACCAAATCCTGATTAGAAATCCATCTGCCGACAGCCATCTGAATAGATGCACATCTGAAAATTACAGAACCTACTTCTTCAAAACACTCGAGCAAATTATGTCAATTGTTGAGACATATTCATAGTTTCTGTATACTTGGAACCAGGCTCTCAAAGCTGATGCCATTCTAAATGTATGGATAATGTTAATTATATTTCATCTGATGCAGAAACAGAATTTTCAAAGAGACTCCTCACAACTTAAAGAACCCATGGCTTAAGTAATGCAAAGAGTCCCTGGAGGGGATTCATTGAGAAACAGACAGAAGAAGGAAGAGCCTGGAACCCAGCACTATGGTACACCTCTTCTCTCCTGTGAGATAAATGTGTTGTAAAAATGTACAGTAGTGGTCAACATAGTCTGGGAAATAAAATATGAGCTGATAGATGATTGAACAGTGGCTAGACAGGATTTGACATCTGGTAATACATTTTATATGCGAATATTTCGTCATACTTAAATTTTATGCAATTATAAATGGGTAGGAGTTACAAAGCGTTATCATCATATTCAATTCATTATAATCTTGAAGACAAAGACAAAGACAATGAATGCTCTGTGTACACTAGCATTTATGTTTTCTGATACTTTTTTATATGTTCTCGTAGTTCTCACCAAGATTTTAGGAAGTAGGGTTTTAGCCTCCTTGATATTCTCCTAACAAACCTGATGCTTAGAAATCTAAAAGTACTGCTATGTGGTCTCAAGTGCTAGGACCAAGCAAGGTTTAATACCTTTAATCTTTTTTCCCATCTGCACAGTGGCCATACCATATTTTATTAAACCACCCAACAGATTAGAAAACAAAGAGACTTTGTAAAATCTAATATATTTTAAGTATTCAATAAATGTTTTTTAGTATGCTACAGATTTTTTTAAAAGCCAGCTAACTTGGTTAGAGCATAAGAGCTGCCTCTGTTCAAGTGTGTGTGTGAGGTACACTGTATGGACAGAAGGGTTTGGCGCAAACGGTTTTCAGTCGCAGGGCGATATTTGGTGACAAGACAAGTGTAGCTGAATGCACTTGCTGTTTCTAAAGATCTTACCCCTGCCCCACGCAATCTCCTAAGAGATCTTCAGCCAATGGGGCATTTCCAATGTATCCTTTAGTTTTGAACTAACAAGCAGAAACCACTGGGTTTAAGCTCCAGCAACAAAACAAACTGAAATACAGTCCAAAGTGAGGAAGACACATAGAGCATTCTATGTAGTCAGTGCAGAGTATTTTTAGTTTGGAGAAGTAGAGATTAGGAAGGGCCTTGCTATCAAGATGTTACTGAACAGAGCTTTGTCTTAGTGGATGGAAAGGTACCAAGATGCACCTAGGCACTTCTCAAGTGTTTCAACTCGTTTTCCACAGTAACCTTTCTACCAACCGAAAAACCCTCATCCGATTTTAGCATATGAAATGGCTTTATATCTTCATAATAATCTGTTACTTTTATTACTTTGTGTGCTAGTATTTTGATGTCTCGATGTCAGTCTGTAAAATGTTTGGATATCAACTATAATGAGTTTGGTTTACAAATGGCAGCTAATTTTAACCCCTAAATCCCACACTCATGTGATAATTGATAGAGGCATGGCTTATTACCTGGGTTATATTTTCATCCTGTAACTTTGGAGATTATGCCATTTGGGGTATGATAAAACAGACTGGATCAGTAGAAGAGCATATAATCACATATTCTAAGTCTTGGGAGCAAACCCCATGGTCTGATCAGGCTGTTTCTCTTATAATATTGAAAGAAAATTGGTCTGAGATGATAATCTCTTGAGTGAAAGAAAAGCTAAATTTGTTTCTCATTGATCATTTCTATTGTTCCTTTAAGGAAGATGTTTGCATTGTTTTCATGAATCCTGCTAATACCTATCATAGTAGTTGACATGTTAGAAGTGTTTATTATACATATTCTAAAGTTTTATTATAAAGAAATAAACTAATGTGTATATTTTTGTTAATGTGGATTGATTGATATTTAAAAAAACATAAATGTAACATATGACCATTTGCTCATTGAGTGACTTAGTAGACTTAGCCTACTCTAATAGCTAGATGCCAGAACTATGCTCAACATAATCTATATCATGCAGCCCCTACCTGTAGGATCATGCAATTTATTGAAGGGAGAGGGAGAGAAAGAAAATATCAGCACACATAAGAGGCTAATTTGTGGGATGCCTGTATTTTCTGTGCTACTAAGTTTATCAATGGCATCCTTTCCTCTTTGACTTTTGATGTGGTAGAGATTATGACAATATGTGTCTATTCCTTCCTTTGTCACAAGGTGTTTGTTAGCTACTGTATCAGTAAGTGAGCAAATATGACCCCTCTTTTTGAGGAGCTTGCACTCCGCCTAAAATTCTGTTACTTGGAATATTTTGAGAGTCAGTCTTAGTAGCTCTCCATTTCAGGTCCCTGAGTATGTGTTTCTTCCCATGCCCTTGTTTTCCTGACTCATGTCATCTTTTACATCTCAGATTGGATACCATAAGTCAACAGATGACCTTCTGCGAGACCACCCTTGATCTCCAAACCAATATAGGCACCCCATTTACAGGACCCTATAGCTAATTTTTCTCCCAGTTTGCATTTATTACTCTGTGTCTTTACTTTCTGTGTATGGTTTTTATCTTCCACTAGAAAATAATGTGCCTGAGAACAAGTACCACTGCTAGCCAATTCACAAACACAGCCATGATGTTCCAGCTGGTGCTTGGCACATGAGCAGTCAATTGTTTCCTGTATTAAATATGGGCAAAAAGGCTGCCATAGAAAATGAGTAGTACCTAAATGCAATTTAGAAATAAATTATAAGTTAGAGTTGACTGAAACTAGAGAATGGGGAATATTAAAAATCCAGAAGACATGTGAAATGTCTGGAATGAGCTCAGCAATGTAAAGCTCACTAGTCAAGATCAGATTTGCTAGAGGAAAATTCAGTAGCAAGAAAGCAAGGAAGTGTAAAAAGAATGGAAAACATTTCTATAGAGAGCAGTGTGTGTGTGCGTCTGTATGTGTATGTATGTGTTTAACCTCAGAGTTGGAGATGGACATGAGCAGATCACTGAAGCTCATTGGACACCTAGTCTAGCCCAAATAACAAGCTTCAAGTTCAGGGAAAGTTCCTATAGGAGAATAAGGCAGAGAGTCCTAGAGAAGGATACCTGATGTCTTCCTCTGTACTTCATGTGCACACATGGGCAAGCACAGGCACCTACACATGCATGTAACACATATGCAAAATAAGTCCAAGACAGCAGAGAAGTAGTCAAGTAAAAAAGATGATGCTTCATCAGTAATGTTCCAGGCAGTGTAGTAAATACAAAGGCATGTCACATTTATGGGACATTCTCAGAGAAATTCTGGGTAGTGGGCTGAGCTCCTCATCCAATAGAACTCATTTACAGTTTACACAGCCATTATCACTACAAGAGAAGATAATAATAAAATGACTTGCACATGGCAGTATATCAGTACAACTTTTATTTTAAAAAGAACGATTTGTATAAAAATATAACCACTCCGGCCCTGGATGTTATAGTCATTTCTTAAGCCTGCTGCAACAACATTCTATAAAATGACTATTATACAACAGCACAAATATGTTCTCTCACAGGCCTTGAGGCTCCAGATCTAAGGTGGAGATGTCAACAGGTTGATTCCTTTTAGAAGGCTGTTGACAGAGGTTTCTGTCCCACTAGAGGTCCCACAGCCATTCAGTCCCAAATAAACACACAGAGGTCTATATTAATTATAAACTGGTTGGCCTATTAGCTCAGGATTTCTTATTAACTAACTCTTACATCCTATATTAACCCATTACTCTTGTCTGTATTACCCACGAGGTTTGGTACCTTTTATCAGTGAGGCATTCTCATCCTGCTTCCTCTGTGTCTGGTTGACAACTGCAGACTCAGTCTTTCTCTTTTCAGAATTCTCCTGTTCTGGCATCCTCACCTGTACTTCCTGCCTGGCTACTGGCCAACCAACATTTTATTAAACAAATATAAGTGACAAATCTTTACAAAATACAAAATCATTGTCCCACAGTACTCCCTCCCCCCCCTTTTTTTTTCAAAACAAGAACTCTGAATCTAATCTCCTTTGTTTAGGTTTTTCCTGCCCATTATACATAGCAACTTGTAACCAACATTCTAAACAAAGACAAACATCCATAATCCATTTTGGGGGAATGTGGATGTAGTTTTCTAAGCTACTTCCTGCTGATTGGGGATGCTGATAATCTTATGGGGACCAAAAGAAAATTTAGAATTATGGTCAAGTCCTGACTGGAATATTCTGTGAGAATTGATCATCTCAGTCATTGTAGATCATCTCAGATCATGCAGTTTTGAGGTTGTTCTGGATACAGAACTCAGAGGAAACTCCAACAGAGGAGTTTGGAAATGTTTGATCATCTGGGCCATCTGCTCCTATCAGAGATTTTTCAGTGGCTTTTTCCTTGATCAAACCTGATTTTTCTTAACCCAGAATGAACCCACAGCCTTTCATTTCCTGTATAAACAAAAGCAAAACCTCTTCTCCCAATTAACGTATCTTTTGACTTAAATTTTGAAGTCAAGGCATTTTCAAAATAAATATATTGGATTAATCCAGCAGCATTTATAATCAAATGTCTTTTAGCAGTTGCTGTTCCTTCCTCATCAAAGACAACACAATAACATACAATATCCAGATTCTCTGTGTACTTTCAATCTTTATGTGGCTTTATTTTAAACTCTATTTCTTTTATTTTTAGCTTTGGAGCACCATAGATTTTTCAGAGGGCCATTTTTTTTCCAACTCTGAAACTGTTTTTTGAACCTAGAAAGCATCCAAGGAATGAGCAAATAGGGTTTGACTTTTAATTATAAAGATTTGCTATGACCAAAGGGATTCAGCCATCTCAGCAATAAAAATAAAAGGTGCAGAGCTGATTATTTTAAGCAGTTTTTCTTTCTAAATGTAAAGAGATGTCAAAATAGTCTGTTATCAGTATGGAGCAGATACACAGGGTCAGGTTTTTTTTTTTGGTTCTTTCATTTTAACTGGCACGTGTTTTCATTCAAATATTAAGTTGCCCACGAGCGTAGGTGTTTTCTAAGACAGGCCAGCCAGAATTCAAGACCAACTCAGTATTTTCCATTCAATAAAAACACAGACAGAATGTGCAGAATATCAGTAGTGCTTTCTGTAAAGCAGTAAACACCTTCACTGGCAGATCTTAAGTAAGCTGTGACAGAACCAGGCTGTTTAATAATATCAAATTGTTTAGAGAAGCCCTCAAGGGCTGCCCCAGTCAAGTCACATAAAATGACGTTGAGGCGAGTTATTGAATGGTCCTCAGCTATCACAAAACCCAGTGCTTTACACCCACAAGGAATGTATAGGCACATTGTGATCATATGACATTTTTAAGTATTTCACTTTATTCTGAGCTTCTAAACCACAGTATCAATTTATGCTGCCAAGACTTCAGTTTCAGCCTCCGCCTCTCACCGACACCTCCCCCTCAGTGTAGGCAGACAACCGCTGAAAGCGTGAACAGTGATCCACTCACTGCCTTCTCTATTTATACAGTGAAGGAAATGTTCTGTATGGGAGCAGGTCAATTAAAGGCATTAGCAAGTTTCTTGGGTGCCTTCCCTGTACCTGCATCTTCTATGCTAGCACAAGGAAGTAAATTCGGAAATATGTCAAAAATCTGTACTGAATCCAGATTTACACAATAGATAGACTCCTGAAATTTTTATGGGCATACCCATATTTGTCAAACATATTTTTAATTACTTAGGGGATTAGCTGTTTGAGTTTGGCATATCTTTATCCTTTATTGGAGCCCATGAAGAGCTCCAATTTTGCCTGTTTTGTGATTTTATTGTATAGTTTTCTGTTTTTGTTTTGTACATAGCCAGTATAGATAGGAATGTTTTTGATTTAATGACCAAAGTCCTCAGAGTGGGTAACATAATGTGAGCACTACCAAGTCTTTTCATGGGGTTGATTTTAGGGTTGACTAATTTCATGGCCTAGAGTTATGTACTTATAATGAAATCTTCTTTTTCTAAATGGTGATCAATCAGAGCTTATATTTCTTAAATGCCATGTTTTGTGACTTTTAGCATTTTTGGCATTGCTGAGTCAAATATTTATAATTTTCTTGTACTACCATGGTAGATGTAGTTTGTCACATTACAAATACATGTTTGCCTAGCAATTTTACTTCTGTATTGAATTCAGAACAGCTGGATTTTATTGGTGCTGTGTGTCCATGTAATTTAGTACGTCTGGAATCCAGAGGGAGAGTTGGTGTCAAAGGTGCATTCTCTTTCATGAATTCTCCTTCAGCCTCAGATGAAGCTGAAATGCGAAACATTTGTTGGTCCTTCCCCAGCCCCTTTAAGAAGCCACATTTCTGTCTCTGTCTACACATCCAGCACCATTGTACACAGCGTCTGATATTCTCAGCAACCTAAGAGGCTCATTGAAAGCAGGGGATTGTATTTATCCCAAGCCTATTATGTGTCAATTTTTATAGGATATAGAGAAGTCCACTCTTTTATTTCAGATGAGAAAATTGAGAAACGAATTTCCACAGTTGTTAGATAAAGAAGTCGGGATGAGACGCCGGCTCCACTGCTGCCCTTTTCCTCCTCTACGATTGCTATAAACTCTGGGCAGATTGAAGGTAGAAAGCTGATTTAAGTTCTCCTAAAGCAGAGGAGGGCCTCACATACTCACCGGGTCCACTGACTGTCCAGTTATCCACCCCAGCTAACTGAAAGCCTCCAATCTCATCTTTAGAGGGAGGATTTTTTTTTCACAGACTTGTGCCTCTCTTCCTCCTTCACAATAATTTATTCTTTCTCCCACTGAGAATATATTCACATTGAAACTTCCACGTCCAGCGTTTCTCTGTTTGTACAATATAAAACAAAAATCCATGTCATTGTAGAGCCTGGATTTTCACCAAGAAGATAAACTATAAAAATTATATGATGTTGTGTACCAAGACACAAAGATGGTGGGGAGGCTGTCGTAGAAAGACTGAATGAGCACAAGAATCTGAGGCCAGCCTTGCCCACTGACAGAGCCTGTCTCACAAATAGAATGCCACGCAGGCAACTTATTACAATGAAATAGTAAATGCTAAGAGAATATGGAAGGTAGAGCATGGTGATAGGGTAGATAGATTCATTTCCTTTGCTTAACTGTGATAGAACCCCTGACAAAAGCCCCACAGGGGAGAAAAATTTATCCACCTTAAAATTCCAGGTTATAGTCCATTATCACAGGGAGATCAAAGTGGCAGAAACTTGAAGCACCTGATGACATTATATTCTTATTCAAGAACAGAGAGCAATGAATGAATTCATGCTCAGGTCACTTTCTCCCCAACCCTAAGGAATAATACTATCCACTTTTCGACACCAGTTAACATAATCAAAATGACGCCCCACAGACATACCCAAAGGGAAACTATTCTAGACAATTCCCCATTGAGACTCTCTTTCTGGGTGATTGTGTTCTTACCTTGTCTACCCATCTTTTCCTCTGATTGGTGTAGTTTAGGTTGTATCAATCTTCCAGGTGCCAGTGGATCCAAGACTCAAATGGTTGCTCCTTGTGGTGCAGTCAGGGCCAAAGTTCCAGTCACCCCGGAGGTCACTTGGTGTTCTAGAGGTCTCTCGGTGTTCCTGGGTGTTGTTCAGTGCTCCTGGGTGCTACTCTGCAAACCTGGGGATCATTCGGGGCTGCTCCCACAGAGGTTGCTTCCTTGGGGCTGCTCCTGCTGAGGTTGCTGCCTTGGGCCTGCTGGGGCAGAGGTCGCTGGCTACAGCCTGCTCCCTCAGAGGTAGCTGATTCATACCTGGTCCCGTAGAGGTCGCTGGATCGGGCCTGCTCCCTCAGCAGTCACTCCCTTGTATCTGTTCCATTGGAGGTTGCTGCCTTAGGCCTATTCCCACAGATGCCCCTGGCTTGGGCTCAGTCCCACAGAGGTTTCTGGCTCGGACCTGCTTCCTCAGTGGTTGCTCCTTTGTACCTGCTCCTGTGGAGGTTGCTGCCTCAGGCCTGTTCTTCTGGGTGGTTGTGAACTGTACCAAATGGACAATTAAATCTAAACATCACAGTAGAATATATAGTAAAGGACAATATTAAATAGAAAGATCAGATTCAGACTTCTAGAGAGATTGATATTTGAATATCTAAAGAGATTGATATTTGAATAAGACCTTAAGAAAGTGTACTCTAGCCAATTTCTATCTGCTGTAGCCAAGATAAATATAGTAGAATGACTTTCTTGAATGTAATGGGCAGAAATTGGCTGTATAATAGGTAGAGTGGATGGGCATTGAAATATATGCTTGTAATCCTCTTAACTAGGAGGTAGAGAAAGATGGATTAGGAATTTGAGTCCGGCATTGGTTTCATAAAGAATGTGAGACTGTTTTGTGCTAAATGTGACCATGTCTCAAACCAAGAAAACCACAAAATATTTAGGAGATGTTGGTTGAATGAATTAATGTGTGGAAGAATGAATGAATGATTGAAGGAATGAATGGATGAATGAGACTGAATCAGATCTTAAAATATAGACTGATACTTCTGTGTATAAGTAAAATTATTTTCTTTATGCAGACATAAGTTTCACATTATGTACCATGTTGAAGTGAATATCTGGAATGTGGCCAGACATAGTATGCACACCTGTCATTCCAGTCCCCAGAAGGCTGAGGCAGGAAGGTCATGAGTTCAAGGACAGACTGGACAACAGACACACAAGAATCATGAAAAGAATAATGCCTACAAAATACTTGATATTTAGTAAGTGTGGGTTGGTACTTATTCATATTTCATCGAAATAAGAGAACTATTTAGTTGTGAACCATCAGACACCGTCTCTGAGTCTCAGAGATCTATGTATTAAAAGTGCTTGACTTCACCTTGAGTAGAGTCACTAGATAAAAAGTACATAAACCTAATCTCAAAAAGAAAGGAAGGAAGGAAGGAAGGAAAGAGCGAGCTTTCAGCTGATGTATTTATGTGCACAGTTTTTTATAGTAACTTCATGGTCTTGGTGCTATCTTCAACTTCAAATGTCAACTATATAGTTATTCTCTTTGAGGGACTTAATCTTCTTTATGGTGGTAATGTGTTCCATAGCTCTCAGTAACCAAGATTGTCTTTGGCATTTATTGCTCACCGAGTGGGTGTAAATCAGAGTCCCTGGGTATGTGTTTAACCTTTCTCTGTACAGTATTTGGACTGACCTCTGTTGTGCTACAAATGCAGTAGAATGCACATGACAGTGAAAGGGTTGAAAAAAATTTTAAGACATTCTTACACTCATTTATCCAGTGAAATTGCTGTGTTGGACAGTAGGAGCTAATGTGAATCTTAAAGTTCATAGGAAAAGCCAGTATATAAGGCATTTTATTTATTCTTTGGTCATGGCTTAGAAAACACATTCTTTTCAGTCATAGGCAGACAAATATATTCAGGGTTCTATGGGGTAGCAAAGTATCAATGAAGAATAATTACCCACTTCAGTAGGAAATTATATAATGCTTATTTTAATTGCCCTATCAATTTGATTCCATTTTCCATTTCTTTTAACAACTATTATAGTTTGCTTAACAAAATTACATTTTAATATAATTCCAGGGTATAACTTAATAATTTACTAAGTCATCATTTTTCCATTATTTATGTTGTCTTAAGAACATATATATAATTTTCTCTGTATTAGTAATCAAAAGCATAATGAAAGAGAGCTAATATTTATCAAAGCATGTTTCCATTATTATATAAAGTGCCAAAAATTATTACTGCTTTATCAGTTATTCAATGTATGTTTTTTAAATTTTTTCTTAAGCCAAGAAAGTCACAACACTTCTGTGTTTAACTTCACTGGACATTGATTATTCTCTTTCTGTAATTTTTAGTAACTTGTAAGTTAATTATATTTCTAGACAAAAATGTATACTATAAGCATTTTACTGAATATATAGTGGATCTTGTTTTCAAAGAGTCTACCAATCATATCTTTACAATTACTTCATAGTCAGTAGATGATTCTGCTCTGGCTGTATCTTTCCATAGATAAATGAAAATAAGCATTTTGCAAACCAGAGTAAAATTTATCTCTTAAAGTACAAGAGTCCATGTTTAAAATGATCTTATATTCTGCCACTCATTATAAAAAGTAAAGTAAAGGTGTCTTATTTTTTATTCTTAAGACTCTAAGCACAAAAGTACAACTCTCACCTCAAGGGGGATAACAAATGTTTATGGGTAACATAACAAATGGATAACAAGTGTGGGTGACCAGGGCTTGGGAACACAGACTTAGGCTATCCCAAATTCCCTGTCCAAACACAGAAGCAATTTCATGATTTTTTTTAACAGAACAAAGGAAGTCAGAAATCAAGACACTTTTCAAATACATTGGTAGAATCATGGGGAGGTGGGTTACAACAAAGCCGGAAGGTTCTGCCATGGACCTCGAATGCTATCTGATGACCTTCTTAGCTTTGGGGTTGGTATAACGTAGTGAACTGTGAAGTTAACTCATTCCAATGGAAATCACGTGTTTGGTATATCCCAAATGAGTCACCAAATGGTCAAGAGCTGTCAGATAAGGTATGGAGAAAAACAATAAATGGCTATTGTGAGGGCTAAGGAGAGGTCAAGATATTTTGTCTTCGGACTTGAAACATTCCAAATCCCTCCACAATCACTGAAGTTCTACTCAGTTAATTAGTCTTGAAGAAGGTTCTGTTCAAAGATCCAGCTTTTTTCTGCATACTTTTGTTCATAAGGCTGCATACAGGGGTAATCACATTTCTTGGTCAATAGCTTGATTATCAGTTAGTGAATAAAAAAGTAAATAATAAAAAGGAAAGACATAACTTAGGTATGGTGAAGGAGAAAGTTTATTTCAGATAAAATGGAGAGCATAGTCAGAGGCAGAGACACCAGGGAGAGTCCAGAGTGAACATGACCCTGAGCCATGTGGGGAGAGAAGAGGGAGGGGAACTAGCTGCAGCAGCCATGAAATCCAAAAGGAAGAGGGGTAACCAAAAACATCTGGATTATATAGGGAAAGGAAGCTGGGGGAAGGTCAGGCTAACCCCTGAGCTAAAGAACTTTAGGGTATGGTAGGGGCAATAAGCCAGGAAGGGCTCGGTAACAGGTAGGGACTGCGGGATGCATGGAGAACCTGGTGCCAGGTTTGCTTTGATGTGTTAAGTAGGCGCCTTGGCCATTTGTCCCAGGTTTGAAACCTAACAGTTAGTTGATAACACCAGTTGCCAGGAATTTTTAAAATATGACAACATGATCAAAGAAGAAACATAAAAATAGCAATTCCCATCATTTTCTCATCAGCTTCCCGAAATGGGGACATAGAAGCACCCAGTGTATACTTGGTTCATCTCACAGTCTGAATGACGCCCTTCTAACTGTACTTTTCATCCTGAAATGACAATCAAGGTGGTCCAGGTGCCCCCCCAAGTGATTATGGTTCTTCTTTGTATTCTAGAGTAGTAACAGTGAGCATGAATACGTGCCCTGGGCTCTGTACAACCAAGGACAGCTCCTGTGTTTCTCCTGGGTCAATATAAACATAGAACTCTCACCTCAAAGGAGAGAAGAAGCGGTTTATTCTGTAGTCAAGTATGTATGGCAGCAGCCTAGGGACACAGGTTTAGGTTACCCCAAATTCCATGTTCCAGGGCAAAAGCAGTTTCATGAAATTTATTATGTTAAAGAAACAAAGAAAGTCATAAATGAAGACATTTTCTTGTACATTACTGGAAGCATCAGGAAGTCTCTCCTTTCTGTACCAGAGTAGCAATGACCATGGGGATGAGCCCTGGGCTCTGGACAATCAACCTGTGCCTCTCCTGGCTCAACCCAAAAACACAACTCTTACCTCAAAGGGGATAAGAGCAGTATCCTTTGCTGCATCCTTGTTCTGACCAGTACTCATCATGAATTCATTAGTTGGAGAACAGTAGTGGTTAGCAGTCCAGTCTTCAAATAGAACAAAATTGAAATTCACATATGATTGACTAAATGATCTTTGCTTCATTAGCCAAAGTCAATAAGCCCTTCAAATATTTGGATAGCGAAGTTAGTTTCAACAGAATGCTTGCTGCCATTTACTAGGGAAAAAATGAGCTAATTAAAAATGTTTTCTGCTGTTGTTGTATAGCTAATTGCCTTCGCTTTTCATTTTCTCTTCCTTTCCCCTAGGTTTAGGCTTCAGTATTGCTGGAGGGGTGGGGAACCAGCACATTCCTGGAGACAACAGCATTTATGTAACCAAAATTATAGATGGTGGAGCTGCACAGAAAGATGGAAGGTTGCAAGTAGGAGACAGACTACTAATGGTGAGTGTGATCCCAGCAAAACTGTGTGCAAATCTGTATGACTCTTCTTTCTCACCGTGTGACTGTCTTAGCTTGGGAAGCTATAACAAAATACTCTGGACTAGATGGCTTAGACAGCAGAAATATATTTCCTCAGAATCCCACACACTGTTATTTCATTTCTATGAGGGCACTCGTCAAGGTTTGCAGACGGCCACCATTGATTGCATCTCACAGACCCTCTCAATGTGCTCTTGCTGACAGAAAGACAGACTCCTTTTTAATTCTTCTTCTTCTTGGTTAGCAACCTTATCAGATTAGGGTTTCACCTTTAACTCCTTTAACCTTCAGTGCATACCTGTGCAGCAGTGGCGACCAGCAAGCAGCTGTACTGAAGAAAGCAACCAGGAACTTTAGAGAAAGAATGGAAAAACATGCTTAGACATTTGTCCAGTATCTAGACGAAAACAAGACATAAAGATGGGAGAGGAAAAGCAGGCAGACTTAGCAGTGCAACCCTTTGAAGACTCAGTGACCTGCTGCATCATGGGAAGGACTATTGGGAAGGATAAAATCATTTTCTCATTAAGGAGAGAATTATTCCTCCCATCTCTTTAGTATCTTCTCAAATGAACTGGTTTTCATGAGCAATGGTCTCCCGACTAGATGATTGACAGGTTTAGCAGGATTTCTGCTTTAGACAGGAGACAGTAATATGTAGTGTTTGAATCTCTGAAATAGATCAGAATGTCATCTCTACCCAAAGCCAGAGGTCTTAACCAAAAGGAAATATCTTTCCTTTAATGGGCCTCAACAAAAGTCCTGAAGCCCCCAACTATTCATATGGGAATTTATATATTCAGGGAGCAATAGTGAAGCTCTTTTCTCTGGTGTTACCAGAGAAACCCAGAGGTAGAGTCAGAACATCTGTTATGATGGAAGGGTTCATCCAAAACTCCATGGGCTCCCAAGCCTAATAATTCCTGTCTAGCCACTTAAGATGACTGTATCTACAAGTAGCCATTATTTCCTCTTCCTTTATGAAAAGTGTTAGAGGAAGAGTTGTGTATAACTCAACAGAAAAATCACTTCATGATATATATAAATTTGGGAGGTGAAGCATCAAAGTTTTCTATTAGTTATCCTTACTTCCCTGGGCTCCAGGAAGCTTCTATTTAATCCTTGTGGTCTAACTTGTGGTTTCAAACACCTCTGAACTGAATTCATCTCTATATTTGGTATATATTGAGTTTCATAAACTTCTTGTACTTCTTTATATGGTAACTTGTAAAAACAGGTCTAGACACATTTGCTAACGTAGCCATGATTCTTCCATTAATGGTGGAAAGAACTGGCTTTCCAGTTGAGGCAACCTGATTGTCCATCCATGTTCATCACCTCAAGCAAAACTGTTTCCCGCACATGAGATGACATTCATTTCTCAGAATCTGTCAATCATTGCTGTCCCTTCTCCCTTTTCTTACTATTTAGTTAGTCGTTAGGCAAGTATCCCATCTAACTACCATTTCTTAAAGGGGAGGCACTATTTAGAAAGGACCTCTGCTGTGAGAAAGCATCCAGCCAAATTGAAAATAAAAAGAAATGCACCAATATCAAACTTGCAACTCAGAGTTTCCAACTTCTTGACCACCTAAAGTCACCATTATTTTCATTCTCAAGAAGCTATGAACCTTTTGCTTCTTTGTGTACTTTGGACCTCAAAGTTGATATTGTGATGTTGCATTTTCAAGCTAGAAAAAAAATATTTTTTAGGAACTTGAGCTATGAATAACTTTTGTCCATAATTTAAATTTTGCTACTTGAAGTATTGACATTGGAACAAAGTGTGAAGCCATCTCCAACATAGTGCTCCACTGAAAATGAAGTAGGAACTTCCATTTGCAAATAATGGCAGCCTTACGACAGGCTTCACCTTTGACATACAAAGAGTGTAGATAAAACTTTGCCATCATTCCTTCATCCGGTGCTATTGTGAAATCATGCCAAATCTGTCTACTGACTTCTTCAAGCCCTAGATCTATAGACTTATTTTCAAATTCTAAGAGAAAATAAAAGGCCTCTATACCCATATAATTCTACCAAAGAAATTTTCAAATGCTATGGTATTTTTCCATGATAATTTTTATAGTCATTGTAAATAAAATGATTACAAAAATAGCTATGACATCATTCTTCACTGCTTTAAGTTTCAAGGAATGAATGGTTTAAAAAAAATGAACCTTCAACAATAATAGGTCCCTTCTGTCCTATATAAGGAAAGCCATAATTAGTACTTCCAAGGCAACTGGCAAACAGAATCTGGGAATGAAAGAAAATGGTTCACCTTAAAATATTCTGAAAGAAAATGAACTGACCCTGATTTAGAAACAATAAACAAACAAACAAACAAAAAAGTACTGAAGGTGCGCTGAACAGCAATTACTTTACTTCAGTCCCCAAAATATCTGTTCCTGCTCTTCTGTCCCTCTGTCCAGCCCCTACTAATAATGTCCCTTTTTCCTGCTGTCCCACTCTTCTCCCCCAAAAGGAAGTGCACATGATTCAGACTGTGACTTACCAGCTGCAGCACACTGTATATTTTTCTCTAAATATGCCATTCTTTCTGAAGCTATTTACCCTACTTCCTTCTTTCAGTCCTTAGAAAAAAAAACATCCCCAGTGTTTATCCACTCAGAGTGTTTAAGTTCACTGGCCCCAAAAAGAAATTCCACATTGGGCTATGGTTCAATCAAAGAGCTTGCTTAGCAAAATCTTGAGAATGGTTAACAGATATAAATGAGTTTATATTAAATTCTATTAATTTTCTTAGACTTTTGTGGCCACATATTCACAGTTCTGCAGGTCTCCAATCTCGTCCCCTAAGTGAGACTACAGCCTTGCAAGGGTGAGCATCATAGTCTTATTAATACCACCTTTGGCTTCACAATTATGAGGACCTCATGGTGGGCATCTCCTGATTCATACAATATAGAGTGTGCATTTCCTTGTGAGAAAGTTCTTATGTTTCAAAGTTTAAATCTGAAATGTCATCTTTGTTTGGAACCCCAGAATATCACAGAAAAGTAACTGTGTGAAGTGTTATTTCACTTCTGATAGGGGCTCCTAAGGGTGAAGCATTTAATACCACCCCAACGATACCTGCCAGATTTTAATCACATTTTTATTTTTCTCATTACATCAAAAATTATTTTCTATGATTTTATCCCTTTATTCATAGTCTTGCCCCATAGAAATGGCCAGGATTAGCCCCTCTTTCATATGTCCCTACACGTTTGCATTGCCATTTCTTCCCTGCCCAGGCTTTTAAGGTGTTTGGCACATTTTTTTCTCATTTTTGAAGTAGATGTTATCACATATTCATTTCTGTTTTTTACAAACAAATTTCACTTAAAATACCTGTGGGTCCCCCTCTATTTTATTCTCCACTTGTAAAGACCTAGGCAATTTTGTACCACCTGAGTTTTGCACAAATTATGCTGTAAGGAAGAATTATACTGTCCACTTTGCAACAGGCTTCTAGTGTTCTAAAATGAGGCGATCTGTCCAGCCACCCTCATGTTTCAAGATTACCCATATACTTGGTATGCATTGTGTTTCCCCATTTAACATTTTTAGTGTTCTTTGCTACAGTTATTAGATCCTTTTGTCTGATTAGTTGGATTCCACTGACAGCAGGTGTTTGTGGATGATACTGGTAGCTCACTGTTGAAGTCTGAGTGAAGAGATTATTACTCAGTTTTGAATTTCTTGAGACAGATGGTCGAACGTTGGCAACATTGAAATTTGGGTTTTTTTTTAATCTTTCATATATTTCCATACACTGTTTCTTCTTAAGCCTTAGCAAGACGCTCCTCAGAGGCAAATATATTATAGAAATATGATCTTTTTTACCTTTTCTGCATAATACCAGAGACTTTAAATCTAGCATCATTTGTCATTTTTATGGCAGGAGCATTAGTTGTTGGTTGTCAAGCTCCTTGTCATGTTATAATTTAAGGTTTAAAATCTTACACTCTCCCCCTTGTAACCTGTACTTGACATTTAAAGGAAAAAAAATGTCAGTAAGAGAATTTATACACTTTTGTGGAGAATGAATTCATCTTCTTTCCTTAAAAGGGAAGTAGTAAATGGAAGGATGATAAAGACACTGAAGTCCAGTGGGAAAACAGTGGAATCAGATTTTGAAGAACTATGTATCAGTCACAGGTAGACCCACTAATTCTACCAGATCATTTTAGGCAAACCAGGTGCATCTGCGGTCATTTTTTTGGTCTCTTTACCGTAGTATCAGTGCTTTAGATTAGCATTTCCCAGTGTGTGTTTTTAAATACTAGTCTTGCTCTTTTGTTATTTGAAAGGAATCTAAAGCCCTACTAAGTTTGGAGAATCTGAAACTTATATGTGACCTCATTGTGACTCCTCAATGAACATATAAAAAGGATGCTGAAACAGAACAAATGAACATATAAAATGATATTATGAACATGTGAAAATCAATATACAAAAAGTATATTAAAGATCCATGAAGTACTCTAATCAAGAGATGTTTTTATTTACTGTAGCGAGGAGGCCACTTGTTGGTACCCGGCCACTTAGCCTCGAAATAGTCACACAGAAACTGTAGTACTTAAATCACTGCTTGGCCCATTAGCTCTAGCGTCTTATTGACTAACTCTTACATCTTAATTTAACCCATCTCCATTAATCTGTGCATCACCACAAGGCCGTAGCCTACCAGCAAAGTTTCAGCACGTCTGTCTCCGGTGGCAGCTCCATGGCTTCTCTGTGACTCCGCCCTTCTTTCTCCCAGCACACAGCCTAGCTTTCCCAGCCCAGTTCTGTTCTTCCCTGCCATAGGCTCAAGGCAGTTCTTTATTCCTTAACCAATAAAAGCAACACACAGACAGAAGGACCTCCCATATCAACTTAATCTATACATTTCAACTTTACTTATCATGAAATACTTTTGTTAAAATGTGAAGCTGTGATTTATAAAACAGTAGCAGCTGGAGCTCAGTGGTGCACACTCTGGGCTGTGTCATGAGTAAGAGGCCCTTTGTTCTCTTCCTAAGCTGAGGATAAAGTAAATGGGTTTGGAGAATGGGATGAAAAACAATGCTGTTTCTGAATAAATATTGGCTGTGAGGACTTAAATGGGTTAACTTTGAGTAGATGGTTATAAAACTGCCTGGTTTTATTCAAGCAGTAACAAATGGTATCATATCAAAGACAATGCAAACATATCGCAATTATCTGGATGGGATCAGGACAGTCACAGGTGGTAGGAATCCACCTTAGTAAGCACCATGAACTGTAGTCTTTCACCAGCATGTCACTCCCATGTTTCCACAGCTCAGACTGTGCATAGAGAAACTCACTCCTCACACTTGCCCTTGGGAGGTAGTCAGGGCACGTCCAAGCTCTTCTCAGTTGTTGTTCAGAGAATTGGCAATAGTGTTAAACTAGTAAATTGTGAATGGAGTGATGCCCTGAAGTTATTCCCTTCGTCAGTTTATTTGATGCCTGTGGTTCTCAGTCCCATTTGTACACTAGAATCTCATGGTTAGCATCTGAACATGGTGAATATCCAGTCTTCGACCAATCCCAAATAAGCAAATCAGGACCTCTGAGATAATGGTCATATTCATTTGGGTTTTATTGTCTGAATGATTCTCTCGTGAGACCCAGGCAAGAACCAATCTGACTTTGGCCTAACACTACCTGAACCCTCTTCCCTGATGTCACTGCTTTCCTGAGGGTGGCCCTGGTGCTGGTGGTCACACTGCAGAGCAATGCTATGATCTCCTGTAGCCACCTGGAAAGTATCTGAAGTAGCCCAGCCCTCACATTCTGCCCTCCGCAGTTAGAAGCTCTTTCAAAGGCAAGAAACGTCTGTATAATTATTACTTGGACTCCCTTCTAGTTTATCTCAAATGCAATAAATTATAAATCAACACAGCCACATTGGTTTGGTTTATTTAAGGATTAAATCTTTCCTGTTGATTTCTTTTCATTTTGCTTATACTAAAAGTATTAACCTTGCTTATATAACTTTCTCTACAGTTAGCATGTGCTATTGAAAAATATCATTCTCACTATTATTTGTAGTCCTGGGGATTTAACCAAGGTCTGTGGATGCTATGCAACTACTATATCAGTAAGCTATTATATCCTACTTCAGTAGTGTGGTGTCTTTCAAAGTTCAAGCACTGATCTATCACTGCTATAGTCTTAGCTTCTCCATTTATTACTTACTAGTTTTATAAAAATTAACTATTGATTTGCTTTCTTGTTTGTTTTGTGGTAATAAGAATTGAACACAGGGTTTTGAATAGCGAAGGCAAGTATTACATCACTGAGTTATTTGCCGAGGCCTGAAGTTATTTTACTAGCCCACCCCACTAGTAAAGGACAAGAAGTTGCCTCTGAAGCATGTAAATATCTTTAAATGGCACATCTATGTTTAAATTATGATTTCTATTGCTATGACAAAACAATGACCCGAAATAACTTAGGGGGGAAAGGGTTTATTTCATCTTGCAACTTTCTTGCACCTCCCATGCCACACTCTATCCCAGAGGAAAGTCGAACATGGTGGGAAGCTGGAGTCAGGTCCAGAAGCAGAGGCCGTGAAGGCGTGCGGCTTACTAGCTTGCATCTTGTGGTTTTTCCCGACCTCCTTCATTATATCATCTGGGACCACAAGCCTAAGGATGCCCATCACCCCCACCCAGCTGGCTAGACCCTCTGCATTAATCATTCAATAAAATGCTCTACAGGCTTGCCCACAGGCCAGTCTAGCAGGGGTATTTTCTCAGTTGAGGTTGCTTCTTGTCAAATGATTCTAGTTTGTATCAAGTTAACAAAAAAACTAACCAGGACACTCTGTTCCTATATTCTACATGAGAAATATACATAAATGTGATAAACATTAATAAAATTTCTTCTTGTGCCTCATGAATTGCCCTAGCCTTCACATTGCCCTGTGTACTTGGTGACCAGTGCTAGGGAGGAAGCTTCAATCAATCAAAACACCCCTCCCATGTTCTATTCTTTCTCCTTTTATAGAAGGAAGGATTAAGAAACGCATGACTAATGGGGAAGAAACTTCATCCAGCTGGAGCATTGATTGTACATTACATGCACAGCTGACCCAGGACTCTCTTTCTCTTTGACGATCTCCTCCCTATATCCTACCTGGCACAACCCGAGCATCCAATAAATGTGTGCTGTGGCTTGAATGACCTTCAAGCCGCTTTCTTTTTAACCTCACTAATTAACACAAATAGAAAACAGGAACTCAGCCCAGCCGCCCCACTCTTACAAAAAAAACATGGACTTTTTGATCTCTCTGGACATGGCACAATCATTATTTTACAGCATATTTAGCTGATTTCAACCCTCATTAAGTGCCAGGTACTTGTAACGTTTCACGTGGGAGGATGCAAATAAAAAAAGAATATGATTTTGTCATTCCCCTTGAAAATATTAAGGCAGTTAAAGGTAGGAAGACGTTCTGCAGGAGTAGGCACTGAGCACAGGAGGGGGTGACAGCAATCCTACCCAGGAAGAAGCTATTTCCAGCAGCAGGCTCAGCGGTAGCTCGATGCCTGTCGATGATTGCTTGGTTTCTGTCTGCGTAGCATTTCCTTTATACAGGGTTTCTGCAAGTTCATGGTATCATGCCATCCTCATCAACACAAACCACCAAATAAACGCAAGCATTATCTTCGTTTGACACCTGGAACTTCTGGTTCTTAGGTCTTAGGTGACATAAAATCAGGAAACTAAATCCTAAAGCCAACCTGGTCACTCTTGAAATCACCTGAGAAACGTTTAAGCTTCAATGCTGTGATTTACAGATGGGCTTAACTGCGACTCTTCTCAAAAAAGTAATCCTGTCCAAAATACAGCTAGAATTGAGCAGGTCCTCCATTCCTAGAAAATACACAGCTTTAACCAAGTTTAACTTGTGCTTAGTGTTTCTAGTGTGTTTAAACTGCACGTGAGATGCAGCCTTCCTTGCCATTTAGTTTCACATTGCTCCTGAGATTGCTTTATGTGGGACCTTTTTCCATTCTTATTTAAGTTTTTGTTTTGCCCAAGTTAATCTTGTTATAAAAATACTAATACATATTCATTGTTGAAAACATTGAAACAAAGAAAATGCCAATTATCCCAAGATAACTGTATCCATGTATTTCCTGTGTATTAAGATTTATTAATGCAGAATAAATTTTATTATTAACAGTTTATTTCAATACACTGTATTTTTCCCCCTGAGGTCATGAATTTTATTTTCCTATTATTGATTATACTACATTGGTTTGATCTTCTAAATTTATTTCATGATCTAATAACCAACTACTTTGTCTCCTTTTTAAAACTTAGCAATAGAGTTTAGGATTTTTCTCCAGTGTTTCTGAGTCACACATTTCCTTGCGCTGTCTTTGTAGGTAACCCTCTGTCCCTAATCATTGCCCCCATCTTTTCCCCCAGACATGAATAATCATGAATGCAAATAAAAAGTCAGGTATGCAGAGCCTGCATCACAGAATCCTGTTCATTATTGCCTCTCCTACCCTCCAGTCTCCCACTGTTACTTTAGGTTGGATGGAGATGCTCGCTCACACAACTTTGATTTTCCACAAAACTGGCTAGGCTCCCTCCCTGTGGGTCCCCAGCACCTCCTTCTTCAGCTGCTGTGCCACCCTGAATATGATACTCCAATCCATGCTATCTCCTCTGTTGAGACAATGAGTCATCTTACCTCCAGCTTCTCAGTCTTGGGTCTTGGCCTCGATCCTCTTTAGTGCTGCAAGTGAGGCCAGGCTGCATTTATGCCCCCTCCATGGCGGGCTTCCCACAGACAGCATCTCCCTTAAACATGCATCCTCTCTTCCCCCGAAACCAGTCCAGTTGGTCAGTGTTCACCATGATTGTCAAATACTTGATACAACATTCAAAGGAAAAACTCAAAAGACAATGAAAAACAATGACAGGAACAGCTAACCAATCAATGCAATGTCTCTTCTCTGCATAAAATCATCTCCAGCTGTAGGTCCTTTATGCTGAGAGTTTATAGTATAATACACACACATAATTAACCCAAACAAACCACTTTGTGAAAAACAATTTTGATGACTTCAGCACAAAAGACGACTTTTTGGTCCAGGGTTTTTTTTTAAGGACCACACAGAAGCCTCATCAGAAGAGCCATAAATGAACTCATCAGTTCACAGATGTTTACAGAAAAATGATCAGCAAGAAAACTGTGCCAAGAAATCCAGGTTCCTGGGAAGCGAGGTGGATGATGACAGTAAAGAGTAACAAGGTTAAGAGCCATCATTAAGTATTTTGCTACACGGCCACTTTCCATAGACCAGTATATACTACAAAAGCCCTTTGAGGCAGTGACTGCTGCCATTCCTGTTTTATAGCGTACAAAATGAGGCTTAGAAGGTTAAAGAGGTTTTCCATAGTAAAGAAAAGTAGCCACCAAGACAAAGAGCTCATATCTTAGACCATGTTCTTGTCTGAATATTTCCTTGGTTGTATGACATCTATCTTTACAATCTACTTCCCACTTTAAAGATAGTCTTAGGTGGGATTTAATAGTCATTGACCGTCTTATTTTCACTGATAATCAAACAAGCTATGTGCTCTCTGCACCCAGGGGAGAAAGATAATAAGCCTTTGTCGAGACAAACATTTGTTGCCACTTGTCACCTGATCCAGCTGGTTCACTGCTCTTGTCATTTTGTGACTCTACAAATCTGTCCTTCTTTTGTTTTCTCAAGATAGATCATTCTAGGGCCGTGATCTCAACATTCAGAGATCCCTAACTGGGCGGCCAAGTGTTTAGAGCAAACATCCATCTCCATACATATTTTCTACCGCTGTGCGTGATTTCTTTCTTTAGTCACAAGTGGGATGGCCTTTAAAGAAATGAGTCACCAAAGCTAAGATTTTCCGAAGGACAGTGAGGTATAGTAAACCCCCTTCCAGTTGATGCATATACCTTTGATGGCTCAGCCCTTAAGAGGACTTTCTGCTCTTGCAGAGTTCTTGGGTTCGTTCCCACATGGCAGCTCATCTGTAACTCCAGTTCCAGGGGATCCAATACCCTCTTCTGATCTCCCTGGGCACCAGTCATGCATGTGATACACCAGACATACTTAGAAATACACAAGTATGTCTAAGCCAAACACTCATACCCTTAAAAAATGAATCTCTCCATATATATATAGAGAGAGATAGATATAGATATAGATATATGTAACACGCTCTCCAAATATGTGACAGAGAATATTCAATAAATGTTGGCCCTACTATTTTTATTATTATTCCATAATTAATGGTCTGCCATCATCAACTGTGTTCTCCATAACTGGATCCTTCACATTCACTCGCTATCCATGGTTCTATTCCCCTATTATTGATTCCACAAACTGCACCATGTTGGAGTGTGGGTTGCTTAGAGCAAAGGCCTGGAAGCTGAAGAAGCTATGGTGTTGCTTGTTAGAGGGTGACCCCTGGGGTTAAAGAGCCTGGCTTTTGATTCCGCTCCTATCACTTACCAGAGCAGCGACATACACTAAAACAATGGACCATCACAATAACCTATTAGATAACTTACATATATTTTATGCTATATTTATCTTGCAGATGATGTAAACATGTTTGCAAGAAGACAGCGCATATAAAATAGGATAGTGCCTGCACTTGTTGTGGGCTTTGTATAGATACTTTATGACTGTGATTATGAGCATTTATAAGGACATAATAGAAAACTGGTGCTGCAGGTCATGCGTGACGAAAGTGCAGAGGAGAGAGAATGTGTGTCACAGCCGTACCCATCTGTGGCTCTGGTCTTCTGAGTGTGTATGAACACACACAGCATCAGTCTCCAGCCTACCCGTAACAGGGCTCATCTCTCACCACAGACTCCCCGTGCAGCACGTGCGGCCTCCTCGCTGATTGCTGCACTCACACCTCAGTTGTCCAACAGATGGTCACAAGATCACCATGCGAGCATTTTATTACTCCTTATTTGATTTAGTAAGAGTGCAAAGGTGGTAAGGCAGATAATTTTATAATTGCCTTAATGTATTATTGTTCATGAATCATTTTAATGTTAACTTACTGTGTGTAATCTGTAAGTTAAACCTCATTGTGTGTGTGTGTGTGTGTGTGTGTGTGTGTGTGTGTGTGTGTGTGTGTGAATTGCTTGTATGAGACAAAGTTTTCTCTGTTGTTCAGGGTAGCTTATACCTCACTGTGTATCTCAAGCTAAACTTACACTTTTTGAACATGGATTTCAATTTCTCCATTGATGATGTCTTTCTGGTTGCAACACATTAAAAATCAATAAGTAGTGTACACATCCAGTGTGGTAGTGTTTCTGCTATGAAGTTATAATAACACTTGATATAGGCTTATCCTTGTAAAGATAAAGACTGCATTGCTGGTAATACTTACAGAAATGTGACACATTTGAATGTGCTCAGACTCCTTATGTTACATTAACACTCTTTCCTTGGGGAAAAAATATAGTCATAGCTGAGGGTATAACCAGTAACGAAGAGTGGGAGTAGCATATGCAAGACCTTGGGTTCAGTTCTCAGCCCTATGGGGAGGGGGGACTTACTGAGTGCTGGTGGGAGTTTCAAGGGGCACTTTTAGAACAGATATTAATAATTGTAACAATGCTATTATAGTGGAATCTAACAAGTGATGTGTATGAGTTATACTAAAAACATCCAAGCTGGATAAGCCCAGATAATTATCTGTCACAATATTATTTACAGTAGCAACATATTAAGAGCACGAGCAAACTAAATAGGTTCCAGCATGATAATTTAAATCACTGTTACAGCCATGCAAAGCAGTGAAAACAAAAGCCATGTTGCTTAATTATATTAATGTTACAGTCACTCTAGGCCTTCAAAACAGATTCCAAAATAACGTGTCCAAAATGGTTACACTGATTTAAAGAATTACGTTAAAGGAGGAAGCTTGTGAATTATTTTTATGTGTTTTGTGTTTCGATTTCTCTAATTATTATACAATGCTTTCTGTGTATTCTTTCTTCATTGTGTTGTTTTTGTGTTTGTTTTTTGTGGTGCTGGGAACTGATCCAAGGCCCTCACGTATTTCTCAGTAATCATTAATTATACCACTAATATATATATATGAACATTTTAGTCATAAAAACTTTACCAAATATTTTAAGAGCTCATTTATTATTTTTTTTAGAAATCTTATTCTGTTTGCCATTAAATGACTTCCTCAGAGAGCTAGACAAGGCTGGCCTGTTCTGTAGCACTAGCGGCTGTACCTATCCTGCCGTGGTTAAAGCTTACACTGTGTGTTCTATCAAGAATGCTACACATACCAAAGTCATCACGGAAACCCGATAGCTTACTGAGGCCATAATTTCAAGTTTCACCCTGTCTGCCTGGGTAGTTCTCTTTCACGTCACAGGTTTGACTCTCATCTCGATCTTTCTCCCCTTTCAGGTAAACAACTATAGTTTAGAGGAAGTGACCCATGAAGAGGCTGTAGCGATACTGAAGAACACATCTGATGTTGTTTATCTGAAAGTTGGCAAACCCACCACCATTTACATGACTGATCCTTATGGCCCACCTGATATTACTCACTGTAAGTACTGTGCTTGGCGTCGTCTTCTCGCAGCCTGCGGGTTACACAGAACAGACCTCCACAAAGCTGTTTTCACCTCCGCTTACAGTTTCACCCATGTCAAGCTTCTCGAAACACTTCAGGGAAAATATTCTATGCATCATTCCCATGTTGTCTTACAGGACCCCGGCTAGCGTTTTAAAGGTAGGACACCTTGATGGATTGGCAGGTCCTCCAATGGAAGGGCAGAGTGATGTGATTTTAATCTTGCTGACTACAAGAGCGTTGGTGCAATGCAGAAGATGATTTCTCGGTCCCATGGAACATGAGTTCTCTTATGCCAATGTATTCCCTTGTCTAGTTCATATCCAAATAGCAGCACAGTGAAAGACAGATGCTGAAAAATAAGCCATCGATAGCGCTACACTTCTTCCTAGGGCAGGGGATTGACCTCTGGGATGATAAAATCACCATTTATTTTCAGTCGTCAATCCTAACTTTCATCTTCAGCTGAACTTGTTAGGCTCTGTAGAATCAAGAAACTAATCAGCCATTGTCCCTAGCAGTAGTTGAGGCGGCACTCCGTGGGCAACAGCTAACATGAGTTGCTCTTCTGGGGACCACACCAAATCCACTGCTACTTAGGATTTGCCCCTACTCCTCTGTCTTCTGGAACTAATTTTAGAAAGACTTTACTTTTGTGTAAACCCAAGGGGTGTTTCTACTGGCATAAGTTAGTGTGTTGGATTTGAAACTTTGTGAGTTCCATTGTGAGTATGTGCGCTTGGGATGGCTTCAGGAGCAACTTTTAATTAGTACTATCACCTTAAGTAGGTGTTGAATCTTCCTTAGATTTAGATATTTCTCTTGAGCAAAATTTAAGAGCTAAATAACCTTAGCTCTAAAGGCCCATTACCTTAGCTATTACTTTTTGAAATAATGGTTCTGAAATGTCTTACCCTCTAAATGGTCTCTTTTTTCCCCAAAGAAGGCCTAAGCTGAGATAAGCCTTACCTTAGGGTAGGAAAGAGTTTTGATTTTCAAAGACTTGAACTGAATAAATTTAGAAGTAGGGTAGGTCTGAGCGTTTATCACCAAACGCAAAAGTTCCTAATCAATTAAAGTAATTTAACATGTGCTACTAACTTGTAAAGTAAGATATGTGAAACCCATTTTACTTTAGAGAACATACAGACACTGCCTTCAGCAACATGGCGAAAGGATAAGTTAATTCAGATATGTGACTAGTAACAGTATTTGTTGGAAATAAGAGGAAATATATACAGTCAAATAAATGCATAGAAATGTTTTGTGACTCAGAGAAGGGATATTTCTGATCTTTGAAAGAACTGAGAGATTTCATGAATAGCTGCCTTCAGCATTATACATCTGAGCTGGGGTAAGAGGCACAAATAGTAGATACTCCACTCAACAAAACAGTGGTGCAAATGCCAGAAACACTGGTTTTATCAGTTTGATAAAGAGGAGAATGTATACTGTGTCCCAAACAATAGTGACAGTGAAGAACATGAGACGACAAAGCAAAGTTGGATTTCAAGAGTTTATCTTGGCATACAAAACCAATTTGAGGAAAGAAGGGAAGGGAGAGAGCCCCTGTCAAGAGATGTCAATGAGAAGATAGGTTAGAGGAGAACAGAAGAAAAGTCCTTGACATTGTAGACTTCCTGTGATGGAAGGCTAGCATATTTGCAGAGAAGGCTTAGTAGGAGAATGTATTTCTTGGGACCCTTTTGCTTTTGATAACTGGGTATTAATTATGTAAAATGAATGTGAGCCCTACAATTAGAAGCTAGCATTTTCATTTCTACAGAAAATTAATCATTGTTCTGAAAATATGTGTCAAGTCTCTCCTCCAATTCTTCTTATCACCTAATTATGCTAACTTGGGCAGCAAATCTAACTGTTATTACATCTTTCCAAATCTAAAGGTCACCATGTGCTTATATATGGGAAATGCAAACAGACAGCAACTCACCCCTCTTGGAGAACAGGAAAAAATCTGGCATGTAGCAAAGCCTTTGTATTTGCAACACATCCCCTGAAGTATAACACATTGAATCGCCTACATGAAAGGTTTGATTCTATTTCTTTCTCTCTCCCCAACTCCTTAGCTTATTCTCCACCGATGGAAAATCATCTACTGTCTGGTAACAATGGCACGTTAGAATACAAAACTTCCCTGCCGCCCATCTCTCCAGGAAGGTACTCACCAATTCCAAAGCACATGCTGGTTGAAGACGACTACACCAGGTCAGAGACGCTTCTAGCTTAAATGGGTTGATTATCATTTTTATAAAGAAGTAACATTTGTGTACTAGGGCAACTGTTACTTAGTGGATAAACTAAAGCCTCTAAGTGTTCTTCAAACTCTATGTAATTTTACTTTCTCTGAAAATCTTCACATAAATGTGTATGTGTAATGGGATTTCCTGCTAGATACTCATAGATTCCTTGGGAGAAACAATATTATGCATGTTTCCATAATAAAGTGATTGACCCAGATTTTTTACTTTTGGTCCAATTTGAGTTTTGTGGCCATTATGTAGAGTGGCTTTCATTACTTTGTGAGAGATAGTCACATCCAGGTTCGGAAAGAAGGGCATAGCTAGCTGTACTACCCAGCTGATTGTGTGAGATCAGAGCTAAACTCTGCTTTTCTGACTCTCTTTTTCATGTTCTTACTACCCACGGCAACCCATATGAAACAGAATTTGGGACTTCCCAAACCCTCCCTCTAGTGGAAAAGCAAAGGGTAAGAAGAAAGGAGATGAATTTGCTTCCAAGGAGTTTGAAACTGATACATCATATTAATTGCAAGAGGGAGAAGGGCAGGAATCTCAGAACATGTCAGTACATTTCTAATACCACAGGTGACAGCACATGGGCCCAGCACTCTAAAAAATCAGCTCTGATAGCTCACAGAGAAAATTTTAATTCATTTAAATTTCCAACAATAAAGAACACAACAAATGTTGAGTGATAAATAAATAAGTAAATTGATGGGTGAATAAAAATGTTCATTTTTTGCTTCGTATTTTTAAACATGTTGTTCCAAAACTAGTATATGATTAATGTACTTGGCAAAGAGGCGAAACGATGGTTATGAAACAAAAATCTCCCAAGGAGAGTTAGTTCTCTTTAAGAATACAGCCCTTGATGAATGGACGACTCTCCAATGGAAGGCCACACAGCCAGCAATATATGGGAAGCATAAATTAGCCTTGGTGGGTATAAAAAAATGAAAAATAATGTATTTCTGGAAAGAAGTCACAAAGTGGATCTAGGAGGAGTTAGGGGAGGGTGACTATGGTGAATATGATCAAATCATACTGAATGAAATATCCAATTAAAAATAAGATCTCTCTCAAATTCCCTTCAGAGTGACCTACTTTGACCTGACCAGTATAACAACCTGTAATAGAAATTTCAACCATTTACAAATGTATACTTAGATACAACTGGGGCTTAACACTGACTTTTGAAAATAAGTTCATAATTTATGCATTTCTCTTCAATTTGGTTTTTCCTTGATTTTTTTTTTAACAAAATTTGGCTGTGGTGACACACACTTTTAATCCCAGCATTTAGGAAGCCAAGACAGGCAGATCTCTCTGAGTTGGAGGTTAGCCTGATCTACATAGTGAGCTGCAGGACAGCCAAGGCTACATAGAGAAACTCTGTCTCAAAAAAGTAAAAAGTGAGATTAAATATAGATATATAGGTATATTTCCACGTATATTTGTATACATAACAAATAGAGATGGATTGTTTTGGTTTTATATCTTATCTGTCTAATTGAAGTCATTTATCAGTTTTTACAAAGTAAAGGAGATTTCATGCTGCCATGTGTTTATTCTTTGGCTTTTCTGTTCCTTGGCATATATTTTTAAATGATTAAGTATTTCCTATTTATTTTGCAATATCAGGTTTGCTGACATAGCTTGTTATATCTTTAGCCAGGGAACAAAACATTTGGAAGCTGAAAACGTACATCTGGGCAAATTTCTTCCGGGGCTGAGATGTCTGAGCTCCGTGTTCTTAATTAAAATGAAAACTGTGGTAAAGATAATCCTCGGGGCTCTGTGAAGTATTTTGTAAACATAGACACCTTTAAGCACCGAAGAATGATCTGTTTGTTCTCAGCCTGCCTCTACATATTGAGGCTGATTTTAATTTGAAATGCTATTTTATCTTACTAGGATCCATAATAAATTAACATTTGTTAAAGTCTCTTTATAATCCTGGCCACTTGTTAGGTGTTTAACACATTCTGCTCATTTAATCCTTCTGAAAACAGAGGGATTGACTGCTGTCACTATTTAGAGATGGAGAAATTAAACTTCACTCAAAGAGTTTATGGTTGCATAGCTTTTGAATAGAAAAACTTTGTTCTCTGGCAATTTTAGAATCCTAACTAAAATACATTTAGATTTCCTCTTTAGTATCAAAGTGAACATCAACTTAAACAAACTCTTCTCATGTATGGAAAGGATCTATGACTTTTTTCGAGCTATAAAGCCAGCCAGTGCAAGCAAGACCAGTCTCTGTCTCTGGCTAACTGTGGCCTTGGGTTAATCTCTTAACATCTGTACACTTCTGTTTCCTCCCCTCTGTCAGGGAAGAGCCTTTGAATCCATCTCAATGGGTTGTAGTGATTAAATAAAAATAAGCTCAAGGGGCATAGAACCATGTGCAGCATGTAATAAATAATTGTTAGATGTTGTCTATATACAGAGCCTATACTTATAATAATTCATAACTGACTTTAGAGTCATATAGAATGTTCTTACTGACAGATAATCTCTCTGTAACACAGTCCTCCTATAATATATATGTCTCATTTTCTTATTTATTGTCTTGACTCCTGTTCTGTTTCCATGCAAGATATTCTTGCGAATAACCACACAAAATCTTATGAATGGCTGGTACCCAGCAAAATTGTCACTAAAATTCTATCAGCTCATACTCATGGACACTTCTTGCCACTCTGCCAACATTGGTGTGTCCTATCTCATGTTCCCTGGCCATAAGCTTTCTATGGGCCAGAAATACTTGCTCAGAGACATATTCAGTATTTTATTCATTATATTAATCCAATATTTTCTAATAGAGTATTGGCACTGAGAATCTAAAAATTAATAAATTGAAGCAAATAAAAGTGCATAAAGCAAGGCCTATACCCTCTGCACTGGTCGGTTTTTCCATAATGGTAACTTTATTGTTTCATAGTCTTGAGTTTATATATTCTGGTATTAAATTTTCCTCCTTTTGTAAAATAGTTATAATTAATAGCAGGTATTATGCCCTTACCTAGAAAATAAGGTGTTGGCAATCCTGTGTTAGTCCTTATTCTTTTTAAATGCTGAAGGTCTTTTAAATAAAATTTTTAAGGTTTATTTCCTTTTTGCTTATATATGTGTATGTGTTGCATTTATGTTTGTGACATGTGTGTATATGCCTTTTGAGAGGCGCGGAGGGTATAGAACCCCCTGGAACTGGAGTTATAGGAGGTAGTAAAGTCACATACTTCAGATGCTAGGAACTGAACTTAGCTGCAAGAGTTCTTAACTGCTTAAGCTGTCTCTCCAGCCATAGACTGAATTCCAGAGATAAGGAAGATTCAGTCACTAGTGTTATGGAGCATTATCAAAGGTCCCTAATACGATAGGAGGCATTTAAGAAACATTTGTAAGTCATTTTGAGGTTTATAGAGACATCATAGGAACAGCCATAGCACCAAAAGAAGTTTTAACAAAGAGGTGACCTTGATTCTGAACTTGAGAGTATGTAAGTATTGACCAGGATGTTGAGTTTTTATGAACTTTTTTGTGTGTATGTGATTGTGTGTATGGTCTGTGACCATATGAGAATG